>JAHWFP010002372.1:58576-87322 GCA_023313725.1 Lithobius niger | reverse complement strand
AAAAAAAAAAAGTTTCATGCGCCAAGAAAAAACCCATGCGTGAGCTCCCGAGAACCACTTAACTAACTTTTAGCAGCCTCAAAATATATTCAATTCTATATTTTCAAACTTTACCTCTCAGTAAATTAAAAAAAAAAATTAAAAAAAAGTCTACCATCTTAATCATAACCTGTCTGTTTGCTACTTGCTTTGTTTTATTTATTTTTTGCTTCTTTTTCCCCCTTTTCTCCTTGATATCAGCCTCTCTCTCCAATTGACGGCCTGGAAGTGACATGCAGGTGGTACTTTTTTCATTGAAAATATGAAGTAAAAACTAAATAAACTCTTCAAAATACTGTATCCTGCAACTGTCGTTTTTAGCTTCTTCAGGTAAATAGTGCTTTTAGGTTACTTTTACAAACCATTTTTCTCATCCTAAATACAAGAAAATGTAGCCAGAAATAATGTCTAGCGAAATCCCAGCCAGGGGAATGGACATATATCAGAATTAGTGGAAAAAGAAGACCGTGTTGAGCTTGACTGTATATAGCTCTGTGAAGGGACATGAGAAACATATATTAAATGGGAAGCAGTCAAGTCGAGAGCGAAATTTTATTGCTTTCATAAATTCCTTTTCTTTATTTGTGTTACCTTCTAACTAGTAGGCTACGTTACCACGTCAAAGTCTTATGAAACTTACAACGTAGTAGCTTACGCTTACTCAATGCAAACAACAAACTTATAAAAGCGAATGCCCATTGGAAAATGTGGTAAACAAAAATAATTGCTGGTCTACTCCTAGGAATGCAGAAAAGAGCAGGGATAAACAGGACGGAAAACCAAACGAGCTTAGCAGTGTTAAATACATACGGGTGTAAACCTATTCACATTGCCTTTTGGGCCTAAATGTCAGACTGAGTGGGGAATTTAACCCACGAGCCGGCCTTGGTACAAAGGCTGAAGTCCTACCGATAAGTCATCTGACATGCCTGTATACGGTCCGACTTCCACCATAATCCCAATTACGTATTGGCACCAAAAACGCCAATATTTCTATCTTTAATATACTACAGGGGCTTACCCAGCCTGGGGGCGAACTGGATAGCCGGTTCGAATCCGGGTCATGCCACTCCGACGAAACGTAAGTGCATAATGGTGGCTTACTGAACTACGTTATTTCTAGTGTATGATTTTCCCTATTGGCTAATTTCCAATTTTCCTTAATATTATTTCCAGCGATTTATGTCTATTTATTTCTCCTTTATTGAGCCTAGTGAGTGTATGATTTATCTTCCCTCTCCATTGTCAATGGCCGAGTGAATTTCGGTCGAATGGAGCCCTGGCCACGGTTGTGACCTTAATAACGGGTTCAGTGAGTTATCTTTATGCCAGTGGAGGATGTGGCCATAGCGATTAAGGCGCTATGCAAGTGATCTGGGGGCGAACTGGGTAGCCGGTTCGAATCCGGGTCATGCTACTCCGACGAAACGTAAGTGCATAAAAGTGACTCACTGAACTACATTATTTCTAGTGTATGATTTTCGCTATTGGCTAATTTCCAATTTTCCTGAATATTATTTCCAGCGATTTATGTCTATTTATTTCACCTAGCTACTAAAACAGGTGAGAAATTATTTAAAGATTCAGGTGATTGTAAACCGAATTTTGGTCCGCATTTGTGTTTTTAAAGTTTGTAAATTGTTGTTTTTTATTGTAGAAAGCCTGGTTAAGAGGCGGTAGTACATGAAATGCCGAAATAGTTGATTTTGTTTAAGTGATTCATTGGGAGTGTGGGGAGTGTGGGGAGCGTGCTCTTCACTTCCACTTTTTTTCAATTTTGGACAACTCGTAGGTGTTTCCGTGACCATTTTTTCCAGTGGAAAAAACAATCAATAATAAACAATACCGATGCCTAAAACGAATGATATTAACTTTTTTCTTCTGCCCTTCTTCCCTTCCCATTATCACTAAAACCTCCTCAGTTATTTGCAAAGAGTACATCCTATAATTCAGACGCTGACGAATTAAAAAAAAAGCGAAAGTGAAATAACATTCGACGTTTTTCTTACAACCACCATTTTCAAACGAGACGAAAATTATACCGGTAGCTAAGTTTATATCGGCAGAAAAACTTAAAAATTGGCTAATACTTGCTCCTTCGTCTAGTTGTGGTGGTTTCTACTCTACTCCCATTCCCACCCCACTCCACTCTTCTGCCAAGATTTTTTTTTTAATAGTAGTAAGTAGTTTATTACGACGGCTCGAAGTTGATGGTGTACTTGTGTGTGCCGTATAAGGCAGGTACAATAGAAAGTCACATGATAATGAATAATATGGAGGTAATATTAAACACATTAGTTGTTGACAAGTACTATTTTCAACATAAATCCATAGCAGGTATCAGAAATAAAAATAAACACAACGTAACAGTTTAAGTAAAAAAATAATAATAATAATCACTAAATGCACATTTCATACTCATATACGCATGTATGTATGTATATACATACTATATTTAAAAAAAAATCACCAAAAAAAGGTGGTGGCCTGTAGTTTTTCTTCGCTGGGATTATTTACGTGAACGTAATTAACAATTGATGGAGATTGTCTCCAAGCAGTGTCATCTTTAATTTATTGGGGACACTGCTTGGAGACAATCTCCACCAATTGTTAATTACGTTCACGTAAATAATCCCAGCGAAGGAAAACTACAGGCCACCACCTGTAGTTGATGGCTTCAGCGCAAAAACCGCCTCCTGCAGTCGATCAGTTTGATGCGTCAGGGTAACGTCACACTCTGAGTTATTCACCATGCTTTTCAAAACTGTATTGATGAGGTGTGACTTCTGCGATGAGTTATTCGGTGAGATTATGAAAGAGAGTTTTTAAACAAATAAATAAATAAAATAAATAAAATAAATAAAATAAATAATCCTTTTGTAGCAAAATGTGCAACAGGACTGGAAAGGGCACCGGAGCCACTGACATCCAATCTAATTTTAAAAAAAAGATAAAACAAGAATTAATAAATTCAGTAACGGGAAGGAAGGAAATGGGGCACGACTGCCTTACCACCATTGTTAGACCTGCAAGGTCCCCGATGGTCCCCGAGGTACAAACAACTGTAAAATTTGGTCACTAAGAACAGTGTCAATACAAAAAGTAAACGGTTTAGTAGAAAGTTTATGAGAGACGTTTTCAGTAGGAGTCTGCACGTAGAGGGAGCTACATATCGACGTTGTCGATTCCCCATCGACAGGGGCGCTTCGTTCGTTCGTTCGCTTTGAAACCGACAAAATTGACGCCCGAAAAAACCACAAACATGTCGGCTGATGGTGTCGGGACAAAAGAGGGAAACAGGAGCGAACCGACAGATGGAGGGGTCAACATGCGTGGGTGGCGTACAAGTTAGTTAATGACAGGTCTTGCAAAGTAGGGGGAATAAATAGGCTGTAGCCGATCTTGATTAGAGGTCTTTTCAATAAAAATGTTACACAGCATGTGTGCGTAGCGGGAGAGTTGTGGGCGAGTAGCTACGGAGTCTCCCACAGTCATGCTAAATTCTCAAAACGTCGTCGGTCGTTACGTGAGTGCTAGCAACATTCAGTTCATCGTTCCAGGCGGGAAACTAGGCTTCTACCGCAGCTATGGGATCTACTTGAGCCAATTCTGTACAACTCTCTCGCCCCTACTACGATTGGAGATTTCCTAGTTTTGAATCCCGGTGCAATACCCAATACTATACGTATTTCTCCGTATATTGAAAAAAAAAAAGTCTGGTGCTCGTTTACGCAACTGTAGTTTGCTTTAGGTTCCTTAAGTCTCTCGGATAAAACAAAAGACATTCTTAAGAAGTTAGGAATTTTAAATAGCATATAGCCCAAGAGATTATACCATCATAAAAATAACTTCGTTAAAATGAAGGATGAACGTTTGGACAAACTGGAAAAAAAAAAGCTTTTCGGCTATAATAGCCCAAGTGCTTCTATGAAATCGATATTTTGTGTGTTTTAGCACGAAACTCCTTTCCAGATTTAATTCCCCGCGACCGAAAGTCGAAAGAAACTTCTGGAAAGGAGTAGAGTGCTAAAACACACAAATTATCGATTTCATAGAAGCACGAGCTGGATTCGGTTTGAGAATTTTTTTTTTCTTGCCGCAAAACGATTCTCCGAAGTAATTTCGTTTTACGGTTTCGTTTTCGATTTACCTTTTTACCTGATTAAAAAAAAAAAAACTTATTTACTTTAGTTGAAGCGGCCTGAACGTGTTCGTCCCACAACAGTACGTAGTCTGCTTTCACGGCGAGTTACTTTCGGTTTCGGTTAAATTTGTGATGGATTGTTGGGGAAACAAAACTCGTCTAGTCATGGAGATGACAGTAAAAAATACCATTTCTACAAATACTAAACGAACCAGCGAGTTATGGGGAAGAAGAGTTTTAGGCACCGAAGGATCTGTACACGTTTTCGTTTAACTCGCTCCTACTAGTCGACTCCTAAAGCGATACGTTTTAACGTCGACTTGACTTAACAGTGATTTAAGTCTATCAGTGACTTGTACCTTTGGGTTCATCGATAAGTTGAAAAGGCGTCTCCATTCCGAAGAGGTAAAAAATGGATCGTTTAAATTATCAAAATCCCGTCGTAGCAATCGGGTGGTGATACGACGGGAGTTTGCAGATTTATCTTTTATTATTTTACATGGGCACCTTTTATGACTTTAAATATCACTTTTTTTTACGTCTTTGCTGACTTAAGTTTAATTTATTCACATGTCGTAAAAAGAATCATTTCATTTTCCTTAAAACTGAAGGATACGAAGACATTAAAGAAAGCTGGAAGGATGAAATTGTGAGGGGGGGGGGGGGTGAAAGTCCTGACGATACGAGACGTTCAGTATCACATTTCGTTAGAATGAATTCGTTCATTCATACACAGAGTGATTTTGCATTCGATTTTCCATTTCTTAGGGGCTCCCATTAACCAGGGGCCCTCGGAGCTCCTCCCCCCTCGAGTTTATATTTAGCTTCGTCTCTGGTTCGAGTACCTCGAGTGGCTATCTGCCACACGTTAATGTTAATGTTCATTTAATGTAAAGCCTTTTGTTTGGGCTGACGGAATGACAGTGACGAAGACGAGTAGGCTTATCAATCTGCGAAGCTATCACCAGTCAACGAGCTGCAAACAAATCACTATCACAAGCAGTCCCAATTTGTGACGTCACAGATTCCTTGTGGCGATCACCAGCATTCGGTCGAGCTCTGTGTAAGCAAAGTGAAATAAGATCCCTTGTGTCTCCTTCACACAGCAGGGCGGACTGGCAAGCACGAATAGGGTTCAGTAGCTTCCCCTTCACCCTCACCCACCCCCTCATCTCCTCCCCTTTAATACACAAGGGGGTTTTAGTTGTTGGATAATATCCCGATGCTTATCGTGGCGTTCCAATCGGGAATTAATAGAGATGGCATGTGGCCAATGTGTACCGTCTATTCGCCATTGCGCCATGCAGGCAAGTTCCTTCTATCGTGGAGGGGGGTGTCGTGCGATCGTTATCAGCTGAAAGTACAGCTGTCTCGAAAACGAATGAAAAACTCTAAACCATGGCCTAATCGTCATGGTTTTTTGTTTGGTATTTTGAATTTTGTCAAACGACACAATTTAAGATGATGGCCCATTTTCCTATTTTTGCAGCCTCTCAAGAAAAAAAAAAGCGTTTGTGATCTACATTAATAAAAACTAGTTGTAGAACAGCCATTGTTGTACAACGGGCACAACGGCCACCAAAGCTACCAGCCTGCACAAACAACGCGAAATGGCTGTGACTACTTACAATAATCTCTTCTAATTCGATGATCGTGAATGGAGCTTGACTCATGGCAATACATTGAAAACTTAACTTTTAATAGATACAACAACGCTTCAGGTATATGCAACTTAATATTAAACCGCTGGCTAAAAGTTTTGTCGTTGTGCACGATGAAAATTAAAGGATTATTGAAACTCGGTCAAATATTGAAAACGCTATTTATTTTCTGCCCAGAGTCTGGAGAAGGGTCAGGGCCGTGCTGGGTGATGCCGAGACAAGCCAAATTACGATGAATGGGGCTTTAACAGCTTGCTGAAGGGTCTGTCGTTATGGACGATTAAAATAAAAGGATTAGTAAAACTCGGTTAAATATTGAAAAACACTATTTACTTTTTGCCTCTCCCAGACAAAAAAAATGACAAAGCCGGCGGGCTAAAGGTTTGGACTTTGATGCAGTACAAAGGCGCATTTCTTTATTTTTGGTGGAAAAATTTATATATAAGTGCGTGGAGTCCGGGGCAGGGGAGGCGCTGATTGAATGAGCAAAGCGAACGAAAATCAGCTTTTGTTGGTCAGTGTGCGCAAAAATACATGACGGGATACACGCCTTCTGCAACAAACACATGAACAAAGCACACCGTTCCAATGTTGCAAACGTGCATCAAACTCCACCCGTGCATAGCATGGACTTCATCTAGTATTTATAAAAGTTTGAAAGTAGTAAAACTGTGTCACACATGACGGTTTTAACTCCCTTTTGGGTTTTGGCTATGATTTACTTCTTTCATAGTTTTGTTTTTTATTGCTTTAGTTTAATATATATCATTTTTTTTTGCCTTTGTGTATTTAATATTTTTCGTCTGCAGCGACTAAAGCACCCATTTAATTAAACCTTGTTTGGTTTGGTTACATTAACGTAAACACACTGTTGCTGCAACAAAATCTTGTTGCATTAGCTCGTTCCAGGCAGCTTCGTGATTTAATTCAATGGAAACGACACTGCAGAAGCTACGAAACTCCCATCATCATCCTGGAGAATGCAGCAGAAGCCAATGCGTGACTCTAGACAAGAAAAAAAAACCTCGCTAGTGCATGCAATAGGGATACCCGTTTTCATGAAGTCACGGGAGTTTTTTCGCTTAGAAGGTTAGACAGTGGCTTCAGGCTGGATTGATTTGAATCTATAATTTTTACTCTTTATGATGGTTGTGGTGCGACTGGGAGGTCATGAAAGGTGGACAATATGGAGAACACCGGCTTGAACTTACGCTAACATCTTTATTTCTGAGGGCAGGTTAAGCTCAGACGCAATTCCCTATGTTTCACCTCAAATAGCATCAACAACAATCAGCCTGCCAATAGAGTGAGTACAGCAGGACCAACAAAGGCATCGCGTATCCCATGCATTACCCTTCCTTTCCGGTTTAAGTTTTAGTTCGTGACAAGCACTTAGCCGCAGACCAAATCTTCCATGTCAACACCTTTCGCAAGTCCAGGCATGATCATGCGAAAAATGGCTCTGCAATAGTGTTTTTTGACCGTACTTTTTTATTTATCCTATACAGATAAGTATGAAACACCGACTGAAGGGATTTCTGTAAACCTAAAACGTATGACGCAAGCAATCGTGAAACTCCGGGTGTGGGCTCATCGTGTGTGGGACCACACATGCCAAGACATGTACGACGCATGCGCTAAGCTTTAACACGGAGGATTTGGTCTGCGGCTATGCGCTTTTTAGTTCGTGTTATGATCAGTGTCGCTGAACAACTGCTTATGGCGACAGCCTCTTTTATAGGTTTGGACTATGGAGACTAGAGAGGTTATTTACAGCATTTGGATATGTTCACACAAAAATATTCAACTATTCGGGAACAGTCAAAGCTGAAAACTTGTGTTTTTTGCTGAAAGTCCTGAACAAAAAAAAAAAAAAAACCAAAGCAGTCAATGGCCGTGACTTGACTGAAGACTGATGAGTCGTCAACATAAAGTTGAAGCAGTTCTTTAAACCGGTTGGCTTATAGCCTGCGAAATATTTAAATATGAATCGGCCGTAATGTTTATTAAAACCGACCTCAGTGTTTAAAATCAAAGTTTAAAATTTGGCAAAAACTACAAACTTTTTTCCAGGCATTATCCACGTAAACATGCACCAAAATTATATCCAGGAAAAATTCTTTTTTAGAATTCTAATTCTGCCTCGATTTCATCGTGCCATTATTAATACTCCTTTGCACTGCTCGCATTAATCGTTGAGGTGAATAAAATTTGCCATTTATTTACTGGTGGTTTTAACACAGTGCGTTTCGTATCACAGCACCCCCGGAAAATATGGACTCTTCCTGAAGCGAGGAGATTATTGACCAGACAATCGAGCATTTTTCTACACGAAATTAATCCACGACAAATCCGCCTGGAGGATTATATTCCGCACGCGCGCTCTCGGGTCATTTCTGCGACTAACAACGACTCTTTTCGAAATCCATAGGAATTAGAAGTCGATCTGGCCAAAGGCGACACAAGGACGGCCAGTGAATGGAACAGGGACAGAGAAAATACGCTCATGACTTCTAAGACATTTTCATTCACGAAGCAGATATACTGATCCCGTAAAAATACGACATGCATTAATCTGAGAAAAAAGGAAAAAAATGATAGCCCCGACTGGGGGCCGAACACAGTACAAACCACCTACTATGCGGGTCTCTGCCAGCTGTGCTACCAGGGCGGACCCTGGTTACAGGCTCCAGCCGAGCATAGAAGCTGTTATAACTTTCTCAGTGTTCACAAACATCGGGGCAGGGAGGGATATAGAAAGTCTATAGAGTATATAAAGTCTCTTTAGTACATCTATAACAGTCGATTCAGAAATTCTATAAAGCTTCTTTAGAAATTCTATAGAAGTCTATTTGGAAATTCTACATAGCCTTTTAATAAGTTCTATAGAAGTCTCTTTACAAATTCCCATATAGAGATTCTTAAGAAATTCTATAGAGTCTTTTTAGCACGTCTACAGAAGTCTGTTTAGAAATTCTGTAGAATTCTCGTTAGAAATTTGATGGATGTCTGCTTTGGAATTGTAACGATACACAGGCACGGCGCTTTGCCTACGAGTCTCCCCCACCAACCCCAAGTTCTTTCATCATAAAACCATGCGTAGCGTTTATCCTTAAGTCCAAGAATATCCTTTCAAATTTCGTTTAAATAAATAGGTTTTACATGTTTGGCCAATGGGGAAAAACGAACCAACGGAATGCCAAATAATAGCATTTCAATTAGCCTCGGCAGAATTTCTTTAAATCTGTGCAGGATAGTTTTTTTTAGAAGAATCTCTTTAGAAGCACTATAGCATTGTTTCTATAGGATCTCTGTAGAACACATGCTGTATAGAATTTTACAGAGCTACACAGAATTCGATAGAACTCGATATAGCTCTTTAAAGAAATTCTTTAGAGCGCTATAGAAAATGTTCTTATAGGGAACTCCGTACTATAAAAATGCCAGCAATTACACTGTTAAAAATTTCAGTTATTTTACCGTTCAGTCCTCAGTCACATTTCATAGTCGTGTACCGTTTTTAGTCCTATATCACATTTTTACAGTTTAAATTACCTGAAGACAGTCTTTAGCAAGACACCTTTTTTCTTAGGTGAGTCTTAACTATGTGGATGGTAATTTGCGGTTATGTTATTTTCAGAGCAAGCAATAAATAACGTGAATAAATCTTTCGTGAACACGTATTTAATCAGGAATGGGTACACGATTTTGTTAATGGGGGGGGGGGGGGGGGTGATGTACCAAGTTTTCGTCCCGGCCAGGGTAGCGTGACAGGATGTTCCTTCAGCAACTATGGGAACTTTCTCTGGCCAATTCTGGCCAATCTTTCGGCCTCTACGGTGATCGTGGGTTTTCCGGTTCAAATCCCCGGGTTTGCCCCTCCCTTCACCAGATATTTTTTCTCTCAAAAAAGGCTGGTAATGTTCAAAATTGAGCCGGTTCAGACAAATAAGCTTTAAATTGCTTCGGTTGACTAGTGGCTCAAAGAAATGTGTAATAAAAAAAATAAACTTACTCTTCTGCCATAATGTTACCTCCCAACTTCATTTTAATAATTTAAAAAAAAATGTCTTATGTTGCACTTTTCCTACCCCTTTCTTGATTGAATTACGTCAAGTCTTCGAATCTGAATTTTAAAAAGAGAGTGGGGAAAGAGGGTGAGCCAATACCAAGGAAGGGAGTGAACCACATCGTATTGACCATGCTGGTTCCGCCAATGGGTTTAGTGATTAAAGTCTAAAACTGGATTTAGTGATTATAAGTCTGAAACTGGATACCTGGTCTTTTTAATGTTTCAGTTGGCAATTCTAAATCCTTCAGTGTATTGAATAGGGACGTATTTAGAAAACTGTTGCAATACAATACATTAATGCGGTCCTAAAAAGAGAAAGAAGCAGTCCAATCGCCGTGCTCATACATTATATCCTACACATCATCTCTGACCCTTTCTAGACTGCCTCCTCAAAGAATACAGCACAGCCCGAGCTTAAATTTAAATTCTTAGGTGTGTTCCACGTTACAAACGACGGATACAATGCGAGTTAGCCTAGCTACAAAAATTAATAATCTACATGTTGACTGATAGGATTAAGGTCCGGTTATAGCTAGCTGCTCTTGCCAAAGTAGTCCCCTCGCAGCCAAAGGAAGTCTGCCATGTTGTGACCTCATCCCTGCCATCATTAATCCCCCATTTTTTTGTGGGCTTCTCCTCTGACTTCCTTCGTGGGATTACGCGTTCCTCACAAAGACGCCGTCGAGTCAACGAGGATCGCCGTCACCAGGGCGCTCTCTCTTGCGTTCGCACGGACCAAGGCGGGAAGGGAAGCGGAACCCGCCATTGCGTGGCTCAGCAAAAATGAAAGCGAAAATAGCCTTGAAGAAGACTAAATGTCACTTGAAACGTCACTCTGGAATTTCTGTTCCGCGTAAATTTCTACTCAGCTTGACTTAATATTTCGATATGAACCCTCAATTTAGTTTTAATTAACTGACTTGCATGTGGGTGCGGGTATCGCTTCGTTGTAAGAGGGTGACTGTGCGTGTGTGCTCAGCGGATTAAACCTTCATCTCTGCCCCTCGACATAATAAGTTACAAAGCGAAACAAGCGCGCGAGCTCTGCTGCTATTTGTCCGAGTCTGGGTTTAGGGTTTCAATTCAAAGACCCCCTTATCCCATCATGCAAAGAGGGGGGAATACAGAAGTGGGGGGGGGGGAGGTTGGAGGGAAAGCAAGGAGCTTACCGATCGAACCCAAGCTAAAAGTGGGGGTATATGTTGTAGTATGTAACACAGTCCAATCGTAGAGGGTCCAAGGCTGGCGGTGACAAATAGATCGTGTTTCTTGTCGCTTTTTATGAAGGTCCAAGTGGGGGTTTTAAGTGTTGCGGCTCTCTCGGTCATTTTGGATTTACGTGGTAGGAAAAGAAAAGGGAACTTGGGTGTGTCGTCAACAACAGGTGAGAAAATCTGAGGGGAGGAGAAAACAGGAACCTTTATACAATCTGCCGAAGTGTTTGGGCTAACGCATACAGGAACTTGGTGCGCAAAACGCCCAGTATTGAACGGAGTATATGGGCGATAAAAATGCTCGTAATTCGCAAGAAGATGCCACAACAAGCCAGCTTTAATTTATCAAAAGCAGCTGAGGATAAGGAAAATCTTAGTAACTACCGCCCAATTTCCTTGCTTTCAGTAATTTCAAAGTTACTTGAAACGTGTATCTCACTTCCTTGAGCAATTCAACTTTTTCTCTAAACGGCCACTGAAGATACCATTCAAGAATTCACCAACGATGTTCAAAATTCACTAGTAACTGGTAACACAACAATTGGAACTTATGTAGATATTGCTAAAGCGTTTGAATCGAAGACCCGGATCCGAACCGGGAAACCTCTAATCTTCCTGAGGCAGGGGGGGGGGGGGGGGCAAGAAACCGTTCAAAATAGATGAATACCAGAATAGATGTCACAGCTGTGGAATGAACCCTGGGACCCCTTTTCCAGTCAGCAACCAGGTCAGCCTCTTCAGACAGATTAGGCTATAGATTTGGAGGTTAACTAGATATCACGTGATCGCATCTTACCTTTTCCAATTCTACGCGGGGCCCTGGCGGTTGTTGCGGCTACTAATATCTCTGACAATGCTTTGCCTTGGTGCTGCTTCGAAGGCAATAGTATTAGCAGAGGCATTAGTGGCCGTAACTACCGCCAAGGTTCCGCGTAGGTTTGGAAGAGGTAAGATGTCGATCTAGTCAACTTTGTAATCCGTGGCTAGGTTAAGCCGCTAAGTCACCAACATTTTACTGAATATTTAAACAGCACCTTCAACTCTACTTACGACACGACAATTGCAAAAGCAAATTGTTAGAGCGATTATGTTCAAAAAAAATACGTGACCGTATTTTTCCTACGTTTCAACAGCTAAATATTCTGCCAGTCCGACATTTGCACGTTTATAGATCTTTAATTCATTTTCGTAAAAACGGTGCTCACTTCTCAACTCGCCAGGTTACTGATTACCATACTAGGAATCCTGTTTATACGATGTACAGCTTGAAGTTGACAAGGAAGGACTTCACAAATGTAGTTACTACATGGGCAGTAAGTTTTGCAACTCCTTGCCCACAGGTTTTGAAATTGACTGATGAGATGTAATCAATCGTTTAAGAAACATTTGTTCAAGTGGTTACTTAATTAAAACCCAACTTACTTAGCAAATATGTTCAACATTGTGAGTTAACTTTTTGAAATTTAATTTTCTTGTATCGCGTTAAAAATTGTTGGTTTCCCCTTTCTTTCGACAAAGTTTGATTTTGAATTTCTTGTTTTCTATGGATTGTTCATGTTTTTTCCTCTTATCATTGTAATTTTTTCTCAACGTTTTTTATAGTTATGTACATTAAAAAATTATTTCTAGCAAGTAATCCTGTTTTTTGAATGTTGGAATTATTTTTTCTCTGTGTTTTTTCTGCCATTTAAGTGTACCGCTGACCCACACGCGCGTAACTGCTCTTGCGGTGTCTTGGTATATCAATTCCATGACTGATTTTGTATTTTGCATTGAATAAATTCAACTCATTTAGGCTAATGTACCACTTTCGCAGACGTGCAGTACATTTTTATAAATAGAGGTTCCAAAATCCGGCCAGGTGTTTTGGACTCCTCTTTCGAATGCCCGCGGGCCGGCTTCTCACTTCAATACACAATTTCAAAAAAAAATTGAGTCGTTTCACTTTGATGAGGACAATATATCGGACGTGGCTGTAATTCGAGCGGCCATTTGCAAACCTCCCACCCACGCGCCTGCAGGGGACATTTTAAGACCCTCCCTGCACGTGTACAACCTCCTG
Source organism: Lithobius niger (assembly GCA_023313725.1). NCBI lineage: Eukaryota > Metazoa > Arthropoda > Chilopoda > Lithobiomorpha > Lithobiidae > Lithobius > Lithobius niger. The sequence goes on along the minus strand of JAHWFP010002372.1, from coordinate 74,130 downwards.
CCGGGTATCAAAGGATAGCGCCCGCTCACCTCATTCCCAAGCTTCAAGCTTTGGCCAATTCAGATTTAAAAAAAAATAAAACTGCATCTACCGTTACCGACAACGAAAAAAAAAAAAAAACTGAGCCTTTACCACATATATGCAAAAAAACAGTGCAGCACACCGGCCCGAAGTAACGCTTTATTAAAAACAAATCCTTAATATTAATGAAATAATAAAAACCTTTGTATTAGTAACAGACCATTACATAGTTTTTACTTGCTTCACTGATTTTAAGGATTATTTAAAGGACCCTTACACCCTAAACTCTACGCTTTAGCGTTTTTCACAGTAATGCAAGGTTGCCAGAGGTCCTTACACATAAAAATATCGAAATTATCGACCTTTTCATCGACCAAATATCGACCGAATATCTATTGAATAAGACATCGTCAGACATACACGAACTGAAAAAATGAAAAACCGCAAATGCAAGCAACAATCACCAAGATACATAATAACGTTTGGTCTACGGTTATCAAAAAAACAAAACAATTGTTTGTACGGCTGATTCCTCCCCCCCCCCTCCTGACTCGTCAAAATTAAATTTTTTTCTTTTTTTTTTTTTCTCACAGCTTCTGATTACCGGGAGCGAAATACCCCCAGAAAAAAAAAAAAAAAAAAAAAAACTCTTGCCCACAATGGTACTTCCGGTAGCGGTATAGCGAAAATGCGGAGCACCATTCATGCTGAAGAGCAACTTAAAGAATTCGTTTTTCGAAGTGAAACCGGAAGTTCACGTTTTATAACGGCTTTCGCGTAGAGACCGCGACAAATTGCCAATATTAAAAAAAAAATACGGTATGTGGCTTTTTGCAATATATTAATTTCGATACTTAATTTTATCGATTTTTATCGACATAAACAGAACTTTATCGACTTTTAACGAATTGGAAAAAAAAATAACGACCAATTCGATAATTATCGACCAATTGGTAAGCCTGCAGTAATGTGTTAAAGCTCAGTCAGTATATTCCGTTGTTCGTAACGATAAGCCCAGTGATGGCATAAAGGAAAGGAGAAATATTTCAAATATCAATGGAAAAAAAACAAATGTAATGGGCATAATTAGCGTGAATAAGTTAGATCACTCTCTGCTTCCTGCTTTAAATATTTTTTTTAATTAACCTTTTTTTTTAATTATTCGAATTGTTGTTTTAACTTAGGCAGTTTTAACTGCATTCGGCTGTGTGTTTGTACTTTTAATGCAATTTCAAATGTATTATGTTTTTCCCTTGATAATGAGATGGAGTCAGCTCGAAACGTCAGGTTGTGTTGACGTTGAGCACTTTTGGCTTCTCTTTTTCAACATACTTAGTTCCAGTGCTTACATTTTCCCTTAATTAGTAAGTTTGGGTAGGGCCGGATTAAGGGGGGTGCTTTGGGTGTGAAGCACCGGGCCACAGACAGAAAAGGGCCTCAAGGGTGCCTTACGGTCACGGGAAAAATACAATAAGGTACTATTTTAAATTATTATTATTTTCTTTTACTGTTTTCAAAAAAAACATTGTTAAAAAAAACAATACTCCTTTTTTTTGCCGCCCTGGGGGCGGGCCCCCCCAACAGGGCCACAATAAATCTTAAGCACCTAAGGCCTTAGTTTGGGGCATGATGACTGAAATTGGAAAGTTTGGGGGAATTAGGAGGGTAAATTTCTATTTACGTTGACACAGTGTTTACTTACGTTGGTCACGACACAGCATAGAATGAGGCTTGGGAGGGAAAAAATTATTGCCTGAAAGCTACGCTGTTAAAATAGTTGGCCAGCCAATCGTCGAGTTTACATTGTTGTTACAAAGGTTTGCTTACATTCGATAGACTGACATACACATAACAGTTGAATGGTTGGAGGACGGCTAACTTGAGAGTATGATCCAGCTCACAGTGCTAAATTGTACCGTGATAGGCAGCCATAGTATGATGATCTTCCAATGCCGACGGAGTTAGGGCTTCTAGTGCTAATGACGCCGGAGCGATAGCTACAATATACTATCAATAATTTGTGGTGCGTGAGATATTTACTTAAAACCTCTCCTCACAGGGATAAAGGAACCACAAGAATATCAACGAACCAAAACGGTATTTAATTTTCGGGAACTGTATATACAATTATAACCTGATAAGAGAGAGGCATTAACTGCTACCAGTCCGCCATCTTGGAGAAACCCAGTTGACCCTTGGTAACAGGTCATGCCTCCCTCTTATCACGTTTATTGTACAGTTCCGGTCAAAAAAAAAAACGCCTTCGTTATACGGAAGAAGTTGCAAGATTAATGTATGTGACACTGACCGAAACGTTGATATCTCGAAAACTACTGGACAGAATTGAATGAAACAAAAACTGGGTTGCTTATTATAATATCAGCTACATTTCTATACGTATTACACGTAATGGTAAGTAGCCAAATATAATTGGCCGAGCGAGCAACACGAGTTGATAACTAATAATATGTCTCATAAATTACTGGATAGAATTGAATAAAACAAAAACTGGATTGATCGTTATGATATATGCTGTATTTCTATACGTATGACATGCAATATTCAGCAGAAAAATATAATATGCAATTCAGACTTTGTTTCATGAAAATCCTTCAACTGGTTTTCGAGATATCATCAGATATCGTTAAATATTTCTCGCTCGGCCAATTATTTTCATTCAATTAACGTAGTATTTAATAAGGGTAGAAATACAGGAGACAATCTAATAAGAATTTCAGTCTTTGTTTTATGAAAATCCATCCAGTAGTTTTCGAGATAACTGATTTTCTCCATTGTTGTTATTAGGACCCTCGATATAACTAAAAAGAGCGGTGTTTTTTTTTACCGGAACTGTACATATGTGAAAATTATTGTGACCAAGGGATACAAATTTTTCTGAAAATTAAACACCATTTTGGTTTGTTGATGCTCTTGTGGTTCCTTTATCCTTGGAAGGAAGGTTTTTTATTTTTTTATTTTGTAAGTAAACGATCGCTACAAGTTGAGAAATGTTGGTTGGGCACACATCTAAAATGGAATTAAACCTTTTTATTTAAAGCTACATTTTCTTTCCTTTTATTCTTTTTGGCCTGGCCCTCCTGGCCCGAAATTGTGTGACTTTTTTCAAATTTTGTTATTCTTTGCTAGGATGAGTATCAGTATGAGAGAGATAGAAATGGGCAGTCTTATTCGTCCATTCCACAAGAACGTTAAGTCTATTAACCTAAAACAGTTGTAATAAGCATTCGGCTAACTTATACTGACATGGGAGCACACATGTCACATCCACTAACAAAAACCTTCACAACAATGCTTTGTATCGCCGGTTACGGAAAACACGCCAAGATGTTGAGTTTGGTTGGGCTGTGGCGTGCTCGAGTGTCAGGGCGCATCAGTGGCGATGAGAGGACCCTGTCAGTGCGCATTGGCTGGCCAGAGATGGGAGAGACGCTGGAAAAGGATAGGAAGAGACAGGCGACTGGGATAGGTCGACATACAACTACCAAACCCCTCATAACACAACGCCAGCTGAAGCGGGAAACATAAAGAGGGATTTTTAACGATTTAAGTGACCTTATTCAAGACCTTGTTCAACACAAAAATTCAAATAATCAAGGTAGTTAAGCTTCTTGTTTATACATTTACAAACGTTATGGATGTCTACCTCCCCGGAACTTGACACGTCTGCTTTCGTCCTAGCTGACCCGTCGAATTTGCGCCGATAGGTCGGACTAGTCCCATGTCCGGCTGGCCGTTTCGTATAGGCCCTTTCGTAGATTCGTAACGGAGCCTCTTTAGTTTACGAAGTGTTTTTTTTTTATTATTTCCGTAGTGTACACAAAACCACTACGAAGCTATAGCTTGCGTGTAGTGGGCATTTTGATAAATTAGGTCAAAATAACAAAGAAAAACTTACAAGTAACTTACATGAAGCACAGAGAAACGGCAAAAGAATACTGGCAATACAATACATTGACTATACACGGAAATGAGTATTTATAAAAGCATAGAGAGGGGAAAAATATAAATCAAAACAACACTTTTAAACTTTTTTTTCGTACTCCCTTTTTTTTCTTTCCCTTTAATGCAATATTAAATATTTTAATTTGTAATTAGCCCCATTCTTTTCAATACTCCACATTTCTTTATTAAAGTTTTTAAATATTTCTGGAACATAATAGTCTTTAAGTTTGCATTCATTCCGTACCATTGCTCCGTAATATACATTGTTTCTGTGTGCTATTTTTTCGTCTTTTTTCATCTTCTTTAAGTACTAATTCTTTATAATTATCATATAATTTCGCAAATGTTAAATATTTAAAATTTTCAAGTTACAAAAGTTACATTCGAAATTTTTATTGTTGTTAAATTGTTTTTATCGTTGAAATTTCCTGGTTGGTCTTAAACTTTGGCCTCTCTTCCGATTACTTTACAGATGGCTTCAAGTGCCTAGACTAGGCTTGCACAATTATAATTTCAAAATGTTAATTCTTCCGTCCCATCCCCCCCCCCCCCCCCCCCCACACACACACACTTCCGTGAGTTGTGTTTGGAGGCCAACTTACGTCATGACACGTGGACCCCAGAGCTGCCAGTTCAGGACAGACAGAACCAGTGTTTTGAATCTGTCCCGACAGTCAAAAAAGGGTGCCGGGTGGGAAGGGTGGAAGGGAACCGGGTGCCCGGTGGGAAGGGATGGGAGCAGGACAATTTATACCTTATAAAAGAGTCCAGGAAGAACAAAATCAACAGAGTATCCAAAAGTTTCATCGTTTGTTTAGAGAATGTATCGAATCGGGAGATTCGAGATGCGTTGTTTCACGATTAGAGTTTAGCTAACCTAGTCCGGCTTGTTGTGGACATTTTGTCGGCCCTGCCGTGAAAGGAGCTTTCCCGTTTCACGTCCCCAGTTCTTCCCTTTACTCACTTCTTTCTACTTTTAAACGATCTAGTAATGTTAAAAATTGACCCAATTCATCTATGCGAGCATTACTTTGCTTCAGATGACGTAATGTTATAAAATAAAAGCCAGGAAAGTGCACAAATACATAAAAACTCGGCTCAAAACGTTTCGGCTCACCTCAGAGCCATTATCAAGACTAAAAGATAAAAAGAATTATAAATAGCACAAGGAATCCATGAGTCAATTTCCAAGTAAAACGTCCATCTTAACAAGATAGAACTTGATAGGACGTGTTAAAACCGGACCGAACCGTAAAACATTTTTTTAAAGTTTACATTTTTGTGAATATTTTTGTAACTACTCAGGGAGTGAACGATTGAAATCAAGAACAATCTTAAGCCCAATTCACTCCTTACTGCCCAGCTAGGGTTCTGTACACAGAGTATCACATATTAGCTACTAACCCAGGTTCCAGCCCAACTCAGCCCTAGCAGAGCCTCAGAGGAGCAACCTTTCGGATTGTTTCTCCAACACCAACTGACGATCCTTTATCCATTCTGGGCTTTTATACCCGCTGGAGCAGAGGGTTCCTGCCAGGATTTATGTCACGTGACTGGCTGATTGCAATTCCAATTGATTTAAACAGTTGGACTCACGCTTGCCTGCTGCTAGTGCTCATTCAATTCCCGTTTTAGGCGGCAATTGGACAGGCGCGCAGAAGTTCACGTAATGACAAGGTGCACTGCGAAGTGCGGGCTTCGTGTCGCATCTTGCCATTCATGTAAACAGCCGGTTACATTTTTTTTGCCAATTTGACATTAAAAAACGTAGGGCGTCGATTGCGCATCTGCCATTGACAGACGGCAACCTGCCATGTCCGACCCTTCGTTGGTTAGTTTTAGTCCGCTAAATATCGAGTAACTGTAGTGGTAGATTCGTGATAGCGCTAGTAGCAAAAGCTATGTTTTTATAGATGTTAAGGATATTCACTTTGTATTTTTTTCGTTTTTACGAATTTTTAAAGGCCATAATTTTTGTAATACTTCTGAGAGTCAGAAAATTCCAACCGCATAAAAAAAGTGACATCCACCCAAAACCAAACATGGTAGTGAGAACCACCAAGTTTATAAAAAGTGCCCACTTTTCAAAATTATGGTAGCTTTCCGCCGATAAAAGCTGCCACCAACTCTGTCTTAGTCCCAACTGCGGCAACAAACCTGACTAATACCAGTGGGTCACAAACAAAGTCCATCGTCAAGTCTCTGTTCCCAAATGCGAACACTCAGTCGTAGTTATGATCAGCAGCTTAATAGCAGCCTTTCTTGGAGGATTGAGATCACTCTTTTGCAAAGCGGACACGTTTTGGAAACTTGTCGGTTCTTACTATCACTTTTGGTTTTAGATGGATTAAGATTAATAAAACCTTGACAGAAAGTGGACCAAAAATTCAGGACCACACTAGTTGTCCTCCCATCAAGTTTCATTGTCAGACCTCACCGTTATGCGATCACTGTTGCGTGCAGTCACCGGAGATGGCCAAATTTCACAATGGTGAGCATAAATTATCAGCTGAGCTGGCTGAAAGTTGGCGCAAGTACGACGTCTTAGTGCCCTGCCGAGCTCGGGTTAGGTATTTCGCGTTAGTCCATTTTGTTGCAAGGTAGTAGGCTTAACAATTTTTCGCGCAATCCCTTGTTATTTAGGAAGCAACTGCACAATGTTTTTGTGTGATCCCAACTATGCACGACCGATTGCCACTTCATTACAGCTTTAGGCTATATTTTGTTGGTTCCATTTCCTAAATAATCAATATTTTAAGAAACCCTACATACCGACTAGGGAGATACACCATATTTTTCACCTGGCGAATACTTAAAACCAAATCGATTGGAAAAACAGACCATTAGTGAAGCTTCTCTCCAAAGCTCAAGGAATAACAAACGATTATTACTGGGTCCACATTATCTGGAAAGTCAGGGAATGTCAGGAAAAGACAGGAAAATAAAATGGGTCAGGAAAGTCAGGACAATTTGGAATATTTCACGCAAAGTCAGGGAAATTAGTTGCCTGCAGAATGTAAATGGAATACAATAATGTATACAGCTAACAGCATCGATGATGACATTGCAGAAAAGGCCATACCTCAAAAGGCAACGCTGTTGACAGCTTTTATTTTCACGTGCAGTTAAATATTGACATCCACCCAAAACCAAAACTGGTAGAAAAACCCGCCATGTTTCCAAAAACGGTCGGCCTTTGAAAGTAGTGATATCATTCCACCAGGAAAAGGCTGCCAAGGTTAATCCTATTAGCCAAGTTAATCGCACATACTAATAGTTCGAAAGTTAAACTCAAAATTCAAGCGTAGCAAACCAACAAACGTTATTTATGTTAACTAATTAATAAGTTTCCCTAAAGTGTTGCCACGTTTTTAAAAATTTGTTGGCCGATTTTGTTTTTAGTCACGGAAATTCGACAATGTATTTCAGGGAAAAAGTCAGGGAAATTAATGTAAAGATTTTACTGTGAACCCCGAGTTAAAGTGAAAGCTGTAATTAAAAAAAAGCTACAGATGTAATTCATGTCAAATTCGACGTCGATGCTGGTAAAGCAGGAAGCAGCGTATTATACGTTACGTATTAGTAAGACCAGCACGTAGACCAAATAGCAGATGACAGAAAAGCAAACCTGTTTACCTCCAACTCTATCACATACTTGTAGTTGCCAAGGGAGCAGCCATTGCGCGTGTAATCTGTTTGTAAGCAAATCTCCAGACAAAAGCCGTTAGTCGTGACCCGAATGGCAATATCTTTACCTTCCCCTCCCTCTTCGTTTTGCCATTGCATTCAGTTCCAACTTTTCTTAACCTAAGTCACGCAATTAAAAAAAAAAGGTAGTTTCAACCACGAACTTGCAGATAAGTAAATTTCGAGTGTAGTGCTGTTTGGTCGTATACATCGTCTGGCTTAAAATTTAATTTACACTACTTGGTTCAAGCTGCATTTAACGGTAAATGAAAACAAAATAATGGTCTTGCAGCAACTCGTATTAATCACCGAAGTCTCTATAAATATAATAAACCTGTTTAAACCATGGTGATAGTCGATTTGTTTTCTCTTGTGAATACAGTGATCGATATTTCTTTTTATACAACAAACTAGCCACGTGCCTTTATAATTATTGATTGTAAAGTTAGTGCGTCCACGTGCACTAGGGAGCAAGCGGTCAAGGTTAGCCCTTATTCAGGCACGGTATCCTACGGGATACGGACTACAAACAGGGAAAAACTAAGTCCCAACACGCATCGCCAGCTTTGTGAAGGGTCCCCGGGGCCCCTGAGCAAAGTGGGCAACAACAGTGTAGTGGTTAGCGTCTTCGTCTCCTAACCAACAGAACGACGGTTCGAATCGCGTGACTGGCCTATTAAAAAAATCGCTAGAAGTTGTTGTGCCACATTAAGGGTTAACGATATCACTGTCACTAGATGGCGCAATTCTAGCATTTCAAAACGGTCAATATATAGAAAAAAAAACACCCGTGATGTCGTTAGGCTTAACTTTACCGCTTGCTTCGTGATGCACGTGGGCGTACCAACTTTACACGCAATGATTAAGGAGGACACGTGGCTTGTCTGTTGTGTAAGAAATTCACAGTTTGTGTGTTTCTTCGCCAGTGGAAAGTAAGGGGTAGACAGAACTAGATGGCTATAAATGCTACAGTTTGACATTTGGTGGCAACCCCCCTTTAACGTTACTGTGTACGGGAGGCCGGCAAACTACAAAAGAAATAAAGTGATTTGGTAAATTTAGATTAACTTTCACGCCCAGACTTAGGCAAAAAAGGGGAAAAAAACTGGCGCTATCGAGGATTATCTATAAGTTGGCGTTCGGCTGCTGACAAATCAATGCGAGCGTGCGTGCATTCAGGAAAACGAAGGTGAGCGGGACGAGCAAGTACGCATGCGCCAACAGCTGCCAAATATGGCGGAACGAGTTGGCGAGACGAGAGCGGCCATGAAACAAATTAATTAATCTGCTGAATCCAGTTGAGGCAAAAATAATCCAACCAACCTTTTTTTTTTATGTTGTCGCCCAAATGAGATAAAAGGATTTCTAACTCTTACCGGGGAAATAAAATTAATTATTTGTTACGCTGCACAATGAGTGCAAAACATGCAACACTCCATGTTGATGCGGAACTGTAATGGCCGACCCGAGCCGAAAGAGTAGACTATTTACCGTAGGTAAACAATGAGCAATTAGGCTTAAAGAAATACTTAAACGAGCTCTGATGACAATCTCTATAATGAGGGAGTTTGTTTTGAATGCTCTGCAGCGAATATAATTAAACTATGATTCACTTGGCCGCACGTGATAATTAAGAAAGAAAAGCAAATGGCGCCTAATTCGTGCGTTCCTTGTTGTGCTTCGATAGCGTGATGACGCCATCACTTGAAAACAACAGTCTTTAGGCTTCTGCGCAGAAAACCAATAGGCTTATATGTCTGTTTGTCGGTTGCAAAAAACGTATTGATGTAGATTCAAAACAATACAGCGAGCAAACATTGACATAGACAGAACGGAAAGCCAAATGGGCTCGGAAAGTGGTAACTAAATACAGATGTAAGCCTATTTACGTTGCCTTTTAGACTTAAATGTCAGAATGCCTGAGCGGGAGTTGAACCCATGACATTTGAAACCAAATGTCGAAGTCCTAGTGTCAGTATGACTGAGCGGTAGGACTTCGACCTTTGGTCTCAAAGTTCATGAGTTCAATTCTCGCTCAGGCAGGCTGACATTTTAGTCCAAGAGGCAACGTAAATAGGTTTGCATCTATATTGTGTAAAATACGGATGTAAAGCTTAAAAAAAACTTAATGCTCTAAACTCTAAAGGAACAAATACAGTAAAAGACATGTAAGCCATCAGTGTCGCACTATACATCGTGTAAAAGAAGCTCCAGCTCTGTAAGCCTTAAAAAATTAATGCGCTAAAGGAACAGACACAAGAAAAAGACATGTAAGCTGTCAGCGTCTCTCTAATACATGTAATAAAAAATCCTACTTGTTTTTTTTTTGGGACGCTGGATACTCTTTTAAACGTATTAGTGCGATGCTTATGGCTTATATGTCTTTTCTTTTGTCTGTTTCTTCAGGCATTGAGTTTTTTATGGCTTAGATGGTTGGCGGATTACGTCAAGGTCCACGTTAAATCCCACAGACAAGTACTTTCGGATGGCAAAATATAGGGAAAGTTTTCAGGTTTGTAGGGCTACAGTACGATATGAGGACTTGTCCACCTTTTAGGAATTGCAACCTGGCGTGTCACAGGAAAGGGGTGGATGGACGTGTAAATACGGAATTATTGTTACAACCATTGTTGCGATGGTCGGTGGCAAAGCCTGTGACGCCATTAATTTAATGGAAAGAACACAAACACACACCCAAATTTCAAAATACATTTTTTACACTAAAACTGTTTGCAAGGTTCACCAATTGAACACCTGCTGAAAACAGGAAGACAGCGTTAAGGTGAAGGTTTAAGGGTATCACCCAAAGTTGGCCTACACTTTATTTCGTTATCTTTTGATAGTCAAGTTTACGTGGCCCGACACATCCGCATTGCCATGGCGAAGGCCAAAAGCTTAGAAGCCAATTCGTTTCATTTCCTCCATCAAAATGCTTCCTTCTTAAGAATCCAATTTGCCTCGATCAATAGGGAGGGAGAGTAAAATTCACAAAGCTGTACCAAACAGCAACGTCGAATCGCATTTATTAATGGAATTTGTAGGGGCCAACCGGAAAAAAAAATGAAATGCAACTCTTGATTTGTATTGACAAGGTGTGCGACCACAAGATTCGCAATTGTTTTATTACGAATAAGCGGAAAATAAAACCAAAAATTCGCAACGTATTTTAGTACGTTTATTTACACGTCCATAATTTTTGATAAAGTTAAGTTAAAAAAAACTCTATAGAGGCTTAAAACGTTAACAGTAATCACTAAATTTAAGTAAAGTTAAGCATAATCGATGACTTACGCCTTCTTAAGTCGATGCTCAAATCGTGGACTTAAAGGACCTCCCCTACCTCCTCCCAACTCAAACATTCTCCGATTGTGCGCGCGGTGTATCTTGAGTCCTGCAAGTATTTTGTGAGCGGCTACGTCTTCCTGGAGGGCGTGGCTTTAATCGGTGTCCGCCATTGTTTTTGTAACCATCTTGGATATCAACAAGGCACTCTGCTACTGAAAACGTACAATCGATTATCTGTGTTCGTTCTGCGGAGAACTCAAGATAGTCCGCGGACACTATAGGTGCGGCCACTGGTCGAGTTTGTCTTTTAGGTTCCAAACTCATAAACGGATGTCCGCAATGCAAATCAAATAGGTGGTCCACTTGAGAGTTGACATAGCACAGGACAAAGAGGATCTAAACGTTTAATGTTGAGCGTGTTTATATCAAAGAAGGTGCTTGATATTCCTTATGATTGATAAATTGCCAATGTCAAGCGCTACAATTTTAGCAAACACAAATAAATCAGCCTCCGTCTTGTTTTTTGTTTTTTTTGGCCTACAGTCATTTTAGTCTTCTATACAACGAAAGCTGGGAAGACTTTAGCAACGACTTTGTCCGTCTGTTCGTTGTTTTTTTTTCAACTGCGCACTAGTGAACCTCACAAAGCACGGCAAATTAAAACATGGTTACTTCCTTACTGCTAACAGGCTTTTCGACTTAACTCAATCAAATAATAACATTTGATCATCGCATTTAACCACTTCAAGAAAACACGCAACCGTGAAAAACAAAAGGAATTCGTTAACGACACACATTAGCCATAAAATCACGTTGTCGTGGTAACGTAAAGTCTCGTCACCGTGATACATAAATGAATAGGCCAACTCTCGAACCCAATTCTCCGTTAGCTGCCACTTGCGAAATTAAAACGAAAGTTAAAATAATAGGCCTAAAAGCTGAAAACTAGGCCTAAAATGTAAAACTACGCCTAAAAGCTAACATATTTTTAACCTACAATTGTGATTGTTACTATTTTTAGAGTAATATAATAAAGATCGCTGTTGAAGTGCGTGATAGAAGCGTGCGCCTCAACATTTTCGTTGGTGGCAGTGTCAAGTTTTATACCCAGCAATCAGCATTGTGATTTCACCATTAAATTCGGTGTCCAAAAATTATTTAAAAGAATAAAAACTAGGGCCATCATCAGTTACACTGTCGACAAAATGGAGCGAAGCAGTTACTAATCAAACAATAAATTAAAGTTGCATAAACATTTATTTAAAAAAATGAATGTTGAAAATATACATCGGGCACCGGCAGTTGTTTGCGAGCGCATTGCGAGTGCATTGGAGACAACATTGTGGCTCATCTCTTCGACTGCTCATCGCATCTTGTTTCTTTGTCCATTTGCTTTCGTAGCGCGTCGGTGGATGGGGCGTTGTTCCTCAACAACATATCCGATTTAATTTTTTTTTTGCAAACCACTTTTGGGTGTACAGCTATCAATGTGCAAAATCTGGTTTTACCTGATGAAGTGGTTATTGCGTGATGCGATTACAAACATTGCATTCGAGTGTATTCATAAACGGAGCTCCGCTCCAAAAAAAAAAAATCGGTAGTGTGAAGTGGAAATGGCCCGGAATTCACAGAAGTGTACAGAAGACCAGTTACGACTAGGTAGTCGCTGTTCACGCTTGCTTCCGGTTAGCCTGGCTCAGCTAGTTAGCGCTAAGCATAAAAGTATACCTTGTCACGTGACTATAGCTTGTAATACACCCGATGGCAGCTCAAGTGGAACGTGGGACCTGTAGCGAACTGTAAAACAGGACAAGCCTTTTCATCTCACAGTCAAAAGTCCATGATGTGGCATTATTAATATCATTCGCTACTCGTTCATATCTTGTTTTTGGTATCCCACACAGTTTCGTTACGGATCAGTGCCTTCATTGCAATTATCGTTATTAAATAGACCAATAATTCGTATTAGATGGCACACGGAGGTGTTTCATTTTGCTCCCAGGAACACGGGCCAGCTTGTAAAAGTTGCGTGTTTCACCCCCGATCTGTGACGTCGCACGTGCAAGTGACACGGGTTCGGGCGCCACTGAGCTGATTCACGTTGCGACGTGCACAGCGCGCGCCTTTTCCCACGCTCAATTCTGCACGCGCCCGTCGGACCAATCGCAACATCAGTTTCCTTCCGACACCAGTTAATCAGCCCCGAGGGGCGCGATGGTCAGTGGGAAGGGGAAGTTGGGGGGGGGGGGGAGGGGGGGGAAAAGATTCTCTTGCTTCCCGAACTTCATCTGACGCGAAACTGATCCAATCTTCATCACTGTCCAATTAATATGACCAGAATTATGAAGCTAAAACATAAAAAAAAAGACAAAAAAGTAAAAAGAAAAAGCGTGGTGATGTAAACTGGTTTTGCGGGTTGCATGAAAAGGTTAATGGCAGAACAGAACGGGTAATCCCTTGTCATGTTGAATCATTTAACTTGTGTTTTACATTCTATTTTTTTTGTCTTCGTTTTTAAGTCGGAAGATTACTGCTCAATTTGGAGGCACGCAAACACCAAAGTGAATTGCCTTCACTCTCATAGCTATTTGCATTGATATTTATTAAAGTGCTTCGAATTTTTTTAATGGTTCTTTAAAGTCTCGGAGAAAAGGCTTGAAGCAAGGTTTTCATATGTGAAATTTTAGGGCACGCAACACAAATTCGTTTTGAAGGCGAGAACCGGTGGTTTAGAAAAGAAAACGGTTGGCACACGCAGCAGAGCGGAACGAATGATACACGAAATGATCCAGAGCTGTAGAGCATGGTAGGCCATTCCTTCTTTTATTATAAATTGTAGATAGCTGCAACTGCATGTCGAAATTGAGGCACTAAATGTCGAAATTGAGTACATTTCAAACTGGGCAACCAGTTGGCAATCGCCGATTTCGTACAATAAATAAATGAGTTTCCATATTGGAAACAAAAATCCGTGTTTTACATACACTCTCAATAACGAACCATTACCAAATAATAATATTAATAATAATAATGCAATTTACCACAGTGGAAGGGTAACAGAAGGGCTTGGGACCACTTACTCTGTTCCTGGTTAAAAGTGAAATAACGGTATTTACGTGCATGCCACCATCGGCCGTTTAAGAAATTTGTCCAGTTGTTCAGATCCTACGAAATTCCTACGAAATCCTACGAAATCCTGATTCAGATGTCGCATTTACTGTCTCCGCACGAAGGCATTCCAATTTGGGACGACCCGGACCGAAAAAAAAATTTCGACGACTTTCAAGATGACAAAGAGGGACAGTGAGTTTCCATTTATGACCCCGAATGCGATTTGGGTAAGGTGCGTAGTCAAAGAACGGCAAATCAACAGCGATAAACCCATGGAGAATCTTAAATATTAAGATGAGATCAAATGTAACTCTTGTTATAAAAGATCTTGGTGTTTGGTTCACAAATGACCTGAAATCGTCGATCCATTGTGCCCACATTGTCGCTTCGGCAAATCGACGGTCGGCCATCGCCCGGCGGTGTTTTACTTCTGGAGATGTCCAGACAATGTTATGGGCTTTTAAGATCTATGTGAGACCGTTATTGGAGTACGCGAGCCCGGTGAGCCCCCACATCTCCTCAAGGATATTGATCTCATCGATTCGGTACAACGGCACTTTGCTAAGAAATTACCTGGTTTACGAAATATGAAATACTCCCTACGATAAAAAATTTTTAAATTCGATTCTTTGGAACTTCGTCGGTTAAAGGCTTACCTTGTCCTGGTTTTTAAGGCTCTCCGTGGCCTGCTCGATGTGGAGCTTACTTTCATTGATTTCTACCCCGAACACAGGACGCGCGGTTAAATTGGTTACTCAACAATCCCGAGTCGACACTTTTTCTTTGCTGTAAGGGCGGTCCCCGCATGGTATTGCTTAAAAAATGAAACTGTCTCTGTAGGGTCACTTAGTATTTTTAGGCGGCTGCTTGACCTGGAGGTTTTGACCCCCTTCCTGCTCAGACCTGTGTTTTGTGATTTGAACTGTACTTTGTTTTGCGGTATGGTAAATTGTGGGTTATATATTTTTTTATTCTCTTTTTTTCTTAGGAAAGCTGTAAGTGGTAATAGTGACCCTTGCTTGACCTGTTTTGCTTGTGCAAACGAAGTTTTGTTATTATTCTTATTAATTCTTTTAAAGATATCTGTAATTCATTTAAAGATACATGCAATTTAATTGCAGATATTTTCAATTGAATTACATATATCTGCGGTTCATTTAAAGGGCAGCATGTTTGACTTTTGATCACTTACACAATAACTAAACAAGAATTGCGGTAAGAATACGTTACGTACGTCCGATATAACAATTTAATTACTGCATCACGAAAACACGACACGGAGGTCGCCATTGTTTTGCTGGAACGCGTAGAAATTAATGCCGACGGACGGATCTCTTCGATTTCGACTCGCAGCCGATTGAGATAGCTGTATTGACTGTAAGGAGCTTAAACGTCTGACGGCCTTAGCTGGCCACTACACAGCCGGCCAGCTAAGGCCGCCAGACGCTTGAGCTCCTCACAGTCAATACAGCTATCTCAATCGGCTG
>JAHWFP010002372.1:35243-58476 GCA_023313725.1 Lithobius niger | reverse complement strand
CAGACGCTTGAGCTCCTCACAGTCAATACAGCTATCTCAATCGGCTGCGAGTCGAAATCGAAAAGTGACATCTGTCGGCATTAATTTCTACGCGTTCCAGCAAAACAATGGCGATCTCCGTGTCGTGTTTTCGTGATGCAGTAATTAAATTGTTATATCGGACGTACGTAACGTATTCTTACCACAATTCTTGTGTTTAGTTATTGTGTAAGTAATCCAAAAGTCAAACACGCATGTCAAAATGGATGTAATTGGCCTTTAAAGATATCTATAAAGGGTGAATACGGATATCTTTAAATGAATTTCAGACATCTCTAATTCAATTGCAGATATCTGCTAATACTTTTTGGTATTTTTAGAGAATTGCAGTTATCTTCAATTGTATTAAAGATATCTGCAATTTATAATAAACGAAGGAATAGCTTGCCACAAAACAAGGTCCGTCAACAATTCCTTGTACCCCCGAAAAATTCCTATACAGCTCTGAGATTACACATTTGACCTACAGGGCGACACAGTCCTAAGCTGAAGAGGCAGGGGTGTTGATGGGCTTGTGCAGGGTGCCTCTTCAACCCAAGATATGCATTCTGATAGGCCACCAGACAGTAGGCTTTACATTACATCATGATGAGATGATCATTAACATTATTATAGACAGAAAATCAACCTAATCTTAGAGTTCGAGAATTTTAATATTTTAGCATACGACAAAAATATTAAAACAGCTTGAAGCTTACAATTGCTGAACGGAACGTTTCACCAAATTTAGAAATTTCTCAAGCCCAGGTGAAAGATTTTAATGAAATGAAACTTGTTTGAAATATTTTAATTGAAACTTTTTATTGTCACAACACGAGTATCTTCTAATCGTTTTGAGCTCGACACTAGACTACACTAAGTTATCCTGTCTGATCCGGAGACCCTACGTGCTCGGACACTGCAAAGGACCGAACTAAATTTCAAAACCGTTTGCACAAGCCCTCATGGCAAAATGAATCGTGTCATTCATCACCGTTCTAAATTTTTCAATTTTCTCCGGAATGGCGGCATCCTGAACGCAAACAAAATTAACCTTGGACTGGTTTTGCTTCCATCATCCCTCTTTCTCTCCCTCATCGTGATCGGTCGATGGCCAGCGCACGCGCACACGAGTGTTTCCTCTCAATGTCGACCACTGCTTATTGAAATGGCTTCCATTATTTCGTTATTAACGGTTCTGTAACGCGCCTGTCAACACGCCCTCCATTGAGTTCCGGGCACGGGGGTCAGTGACGTCAGCCACTCCACAAACCCTAAATCCTCCCCCCTCCACCTGCCGTTTACCCCCTTCAACTCAAGAGCGGGGGAGTGACAGTCCAGATGAGTTGATGGCCAAGACGAGTGGTCGCAGACCCCCTGACGACAGAGAACTCATCAAATCATCACATTATTTCCAGCCAAAACAAGCCAAGCGATGGACGGGTTGGTTTTTCCCATTTTAAAGAGATTGTAAGGTTCCCAAACCACACCATCCTTTCGTGCTGTTAAAAAAAAATGCCCGATTTGAAACGGGAAAGAGACCACAGAGAAGTCCCTACTATGCAAGTCAGTAAGGCGATTGTAGTGTGAGAGACCACGCTCCAACATCAGCTGTGAGATATATTCTAATTCTTTAAGCCTGCATAATCTGAGGTTACCAGGTTCGAATCCCCGTTTTTTTTTTTTTGCTCTTCCTCATTGCTATTGTTTAAACTTTTTTTTATTTTTATTTTTTGCCATACTATGGTGGCAGCTCTCGACTGCATGAATTAATCAAGCGCCTTAAAAAAAAGACTTTAAAAAAAGACACAAATGACTTTAAAAAGACACAAGTGGCTTTAAAAAATTCAAGTAACTGCATGAATTGCTTTTTTGTTTAAGTCACATGTGTCAAGTCGTGGGATTCGAACAGGCATTCTCCTGGTCTGGAGAAAATGATGCTAACCACTAAGGCTGTACTTGCACGTATTGCTCAGGGTCCCCGTGGACCCTTCTCAAAGCTTGCACTGCGTCTTGTAGATGACCAAGCAGAAGTAAGATTTCGATTGGTATGGATGGCTTTTGCGATAGAGGGTTAATCTTTTTTTTTCTTTCACAAAGTTATTATTCACAAATTTACTAACATTGAAAGAAGAATCCGATCGCAAGATCCGAAAATGTTGAAAGCCATTAAAGTATATGATCAAAAGGGAACTGAGCCGTCTACCTGAGAAATTCGAAGAAGCCATTACCCTTGCGATGCATGTCATACAGCTTTACCTTCGCCTAATCGCGACGTGCGTCAAAGCAAGAACACAAAATAACAGAGTTGAGCGAAGAACAGCAAACGTCATTAAAGTTCTTTGACACCCCGAGCGAAGCGAGCAAAGCACAACCGAGTTGTTAGAGGCTTGGACTACGAGCCTAGAGGATGCGAAATTGAACCGCTTTGTCGACCTATGTACACTGGAACATTAAGAAAAGAAACCCTCTGGACATAACAACCAAATGTCCCACTGAGGCTCAAAATGGAGCTGGCGTATTTATACGAGCAATAGGGTTCCTTCCGACGACGTAAATAGATTGAAACCACAAGCACAAATGATAAAACACTTAAAATATTTCAACATCAACAAAGAAGTAGTTTCTCGTTTATGGTTGTGGCTTCAGTCTATTTACAATGTTTTATCGTATATCCGTATATCACTACTTCCTCCACACGACTTAACTATCATCTAATTAATGTTGATCATTTATTTATTTGAACTTGCCTACAACTTTACGATTTTTATCACGAGGTTCTGAAGAAAACCATAAAGAAGTGTATAGGCTACTATAGTTTGTTCCACATCGTATGTTTACAGGAAACTGATTGTATGACGCCACGTTTCCTTCCACTACGAGTGCAAAAAATATGTAAATATCCCAACCATAGATTCTAACAGTAACTGTGTAGAGTCTACAAGTGTGATCATTCTCATGTTTTTGCACTCGTAGTGCATGGAAATGTGGCGTCATACTGTCAGTTTCTTGCAAACATAATGTGGAACAAACTATAGGAAGTTCATAACATGGAAAATCATAACATAAAGAAAAATAGCAGATTTAAAATTCAGTGTATATCGAGGTGGTGTAAAGCGTATTGTGCAAGATCTGCAGGATATTTCACAGTTTGACGACCACTTTTCGTCTAGGAGCGACAGGCTGCTATAGAGCAGTGACATTTGCCGCCATATTGGCACCAGTATGGGTTTTGGAGGGCATAACTACAAGGTGCACTACATAAAAATGGAGGGAAAAACAACGGAAGAGCGGATTTCTTAGGCTTAAAATAACGTTGTTTTCTCCAACAACAAAAATCACGCGTTTTAGGTCAAAGAAATCACTCTTCACAGCATCGGCTTCAGTATGACGCCCTTCTGTTTTTCTCTGCAGTGCCCCTTGCAGCTAACCCATTAAGGCTCCAGCATAGAGTTATATACAATAATACTACGTCGTGTCACTGCTCTATTCAGTTTAGTTAGCCTGTGCTAAATCGAATGAATGCTGCTTTCTAAATTATTGCGTACCATTCTCACAGATGGTTGCTATCGGGACATTGAAACTAACGGAACATGACATTGGGGATTTGGCTCAAAGATTTCTTGACAACCGGATGTCGGTTGGTGCTCTCTCTCACCTTAATCCCGGAAGTGAGGTCTCTCTAGGACCACAAACACTCATTTCCGACGTAGCGTCACCTGTCTATCACGTGACAAAGTGAAACTGAACATATTGGTTCATAGAAAAAAAAATCAACAAAGCTGGCATCAATTTTAACTGGTTGTTTATTGTCGAGAACTAGGCCTATCGTCTTTGAGGAATTTTCCACTGGAGAACAATTTGCTGTAACCTATCGTTTAGAATAGTTCCTTCTTTACACTGGGGACAGGGAAGGACGAAGGATTTCATTATGGGACCACTGTACCAACATTTTCATATCAAAACATATTTTTTTGTCCTTATGTTACAGAAAAACTTACCGCACAACTCTTTTTTTTTATGGCCATGCACCCTTCCTTAAAAAATGACGTATACACCGACCTGAGGGTGTGCAGTTTAAGTTTCCCAAGAGGTTGGCCAGTTTGAGGGAATTATCTTACTGGGGACGACTAGCCTGTCATCCACTGACAGCCTTAAATATCGACGTATAAATATTGATCTTTATGCATGTTTTATAATTTCATCGATAAAATGCCTTTCAGGACAGCCGTCCGTTAATTGCTTTGCAGATTCCAAGATGGACACGTCGCAACGATTGGCGTTTTTGTTGGTTTAAAGCCAATTTGAGTTGCCGCCAAGGAGTATTTTGCGGGCAAGGCGTATTTGGAACAGTTAGTTGCCGTCTAACCAGTGGCGTAACAGAGTGGGACGGATGTGCAAAACCCACCTGCTACCAATCCTAGGGGTGGGAGGGGGGGGGGGGGGCGCACCAGCCCAGCCACATTATTTCATACTGTGTACTCTCGAGTAAGGAATAGGGAAAATCACATTCTTAGCATATTACACTACACAGACAGTTGTGTCAGACAGCTTAATGTCAAAGACTGCAGAGAAAAAATGAAAATGTACTGTCTTCTGTTTTACATTATTACGTAAAAAAAAATGATTTTTTTTTTTAGTTTTATTACATTGAATGTACAAAACTCATTCCTTCTAGTGTCCTACTCATACTTTATGCTGAGTAAACACTATTGTTATTATGAAGAACTAGGGGAAGCCCGTGCTATGCACGGGGCCGGTCATGAATTAAGTTTACAGACACATTTCCCGGGACATTTTTCCGGCACTCTTCCCGACGACTTGATTGACCACTCATGCCTGCCTCCTGTTTCCATGCAGGTAGAGTGGGAGAGTGCATTTTCAATGCGGGAGTGAGGAGGGGAGCAGTGATTGTTGTCCTTCCGGTTTTCCTTTTAGCTTTCCCTTTAGCCTTCCTTTTAGCCGGCCTCCAGAATTATAATGTAGACAAGGAATGAACAATTAATGATATGTCAGTCAGCATTTGACAAAGTTCTGCGACGAACTCGTCGCTTTAACTTGACTCCAACGTATCAAAATATTTTCGTTCCTAGCCTAAATTCGAACCAACATCATGGCCTTCCCAGATTTACATAGTAATTAATTTGCAGACTGAGGTTTTATTACATTGTATGAAAGTTTCTTTTCTTCCTTATGGATGGTTGCATTTTACATCGCAAAATGGTCGCTATTGGGTATTGTAGCTCATCATGCGATAACTAGTCTAGTATTAGACTAGTCGAAAATTACGTAATACCTCTTCTATACTCATTTTGTTTCAGTATTCAAACGGAATAAATGTTGCTGGTATTCAAGTACATTCGACTGATATATACTGTATATATATATTTTTTTTATTTGTTTATTCAAATCATCGTGGCTGAGCGGTGAGAGAGCTCAGCCTGGTTGCTGGAGGTTTGCGGATCTGGTTGAACCCCTGGAAAAAGGACCTTGGCAAAGTACCCGCCAGGGCTGCCGGCCAGGGTAGTGTGAAAGGCTACCATGCTCCTTCAGCGGCTATGGGATGTGTTCTGGCTAATTCTGGACAATCTTTCGGCCCCGACGATGATCGGAGGTTTCCCGGATCGATTCCCCGGGCTGGCACCTCCCTTTACCAGATTTCTTCTTCTCAAAAAAAATCTGGTAATGTTCAAAATTGAGCCGGTTCAGCCATACAAGCATTAATTGCTTCGGCTGACATAAGGCTCGTCAAAAATTGAATTAAAAAAAAAAATCCCGAAGTCTTAAGAGCAAGTTGTATGGGTTACATCTAGATAGCAGAAAATGCATTACTAATTTTAAAATATTTTTTTCAACTAGGAACAAATGAATGTATACAATAAAAAAAATTGTATTTAGGACCATAAAACAAGATTATAAACATGCAAAGATGAATACTTCTCGACCAGACGACTTATAAGCAAGTAATAAGGCTTAAGCAAAATACAGCATGAAATAAGTTAATTATTAATAAACCATTCTCTAATATTTAACTTAAATTGGCCAAAGCTGGTCAAAATAGTAAATGCAGCTGGTAGCTGGTTAAAAATTATTAGTATATGTAAACACTTTGACATCTTGTTCCCTAACTGTTTTTACCAAAGGAAATTCGTATCTAATGGTTCATCCCTCAGATAACTTTTTTATAAGGCCCATGATCTTACGGTCTTTAATAAAGTAGTTGTTTAAAATAATTGTATAGTTTCATAGTTTTATTATATTAAGTATCGTGTAATCTTTTTAAGAACTTAGTCGAGGTATCAAATTCCCTTTCTTCAGTAGAACTTTAAGTTATTTGAAGTCTGTCTATATATTTGCTTTTTTTCTTATCGTTCGAACGCACGGAGTTTTTTTTTTTCGTCGTCAAAAACAAAATCAACAACGACCGCCAATGAAACAACTTGATTTTGTTCCAAAACTACTACCCTCCCCCCCTCTCCCCCCACCCTCACCTTCCAACCGCCATCTTCCCTGAGATATAGATTGTTGAGTGGATCAAAGCAATATGTCCGCTTCAATTTTTCTTTTTGGCTGGCGTTTGGAGTGTGTGACGTCACCAGGGTCACGCGAGTTGGTGGTCCAATCAAAAGGCAGACCAAAAGAAGCCTCCCTCACGCACCACCTATTTTTCAATTTGCGGCCGAGAGCGCGTTTCTAATTGCCCTAATGAAATTACCGCCACTAATGGCCGTCGCTTTGACACGCCGAATTAGGGCGGACACACGGGCCAAGAGAGCAGGAACTAGGAAAGGTGCGGGAGACCTGCACGCGAGCCAAGAACGCCCTTTCCCTATCCAGGGTTCAAAACATTTTTTACACTCTTAATTTCTCTCTTATTTTTCAGGTTCTTTACAAGTAATTTAGTTAGGGAAATAAATACCGTTTCTAGTGTTGTATCAGGATTTGTCCGAAAGTTATCAAAAAGCTGTTTTACCAGGAATTTTAACCCATCCTACACCGGTAATATCTCAAGGCTATTGCAGTAGCCGCCCTTGTTCCGTTAAATTCAACGGGATTTTCAGATTGGACATTATTTTTTGAATTCGTTTATTTTCCTGTGTTTTCCCTGATTTCCAATACGATTCTTGTGTTCCTTAAAATTATCCTGAGATTTTCGCCGTATTTATTTTCCCTGAGCTTTACCAGTTTATCACGTTTTCCAGGCTCCTACTGAACCTTGCTATGCAAAAATGAATACATGCTGAGCCCATTGAAATGATTAGCATTTGTGAAATATCGCCAAGGATAACACTGCCTTATAGGGAATGGTCATTGTTGATCGTAGGGGTGGGGGGGGGGGGCGGGATTCATGGATTTTTGGACCCTCTCGATTTTTGGACTGTCCTGCATTGTGAAAGCGGGGATAAAAAAAAACTGACGAAACTGGAGGAAAAACTCATTCTTGGACCTAAAAAATGACACTTTCAGCAGTCAAAACTTTCAATAACGCCTGAGCTTCCCTGTGATACGAGTGTTTACAAGATTTTAAAGCTGTCAGTATCAATGCAACAAAGTATAGTTTTTTCAATAAACTTTCTCGAAAAGCTTTGCCTCCTTGTTCCTTGGCTTCTTCTGTCTTTCAGGTGCTGTCTATGTTAGGGATGTGGGAATACAAGCAAATAGTGTGTTCATCATACTTATTGTATGAAACTCGATACAAGGTGGGTGTAAGGAACATCGGTGTTTTATAGAACATTTTAACTCAACCTTTTTCTTTCGTTAAAAGCGAGGCACGTTTTCCTTACAACTAGTGGTATTTTTTCGGTGCGAAGTACTTAGCTACAGGAAATTACCTGCAGACAGTTTCAATAGGTGTACGTAAAACTTTTTTTTTGGGGGGGGGGGGGTGAGAAGGTCATATTGTTACTTCAGTGCCCCCGCAAGATGTCATCACTGTTTGCAATATGGCCTCCATCGAGACGATAAATAAATTAGTACTATGTAGGACAATTTCCTTACTTGAACCCTGACTTCCGGTAAGTTGACCTTCATGGCTAGTTCTTCCCGGCTGTACACATCCGGGTAGTGTGACTTTTCGAACGCCCTTTCCAGCTCATGTAGTTGGTAGGTAGTGAAAGTAGTCCGATTTCTGCGGTGCTTCTTTTTGGGCCCGTCTTCTTGCGCCCCTCCACCGCTGCCCGGTCCATCACTCTCCGCGCCCCGGAGACACTTCTCGTCCGGACTGGACTGAACGTTACTGTGGGCACTGTCGTTCTCGTCTAAAAGAGAGGGAAAAAATACAAACCAAAAAAACACATCATAAGTGACACGTAAAACTATTTTGAGCTTCTTTCAATTTCGTTTTCACTTATAAAACGCGGTTCACTTGTTTCTGCTATTTGTTGTTGCACTGTTTATTATTTTTTTTTCGCAGTTTCTAGTCGCAGTTATTTATGATAATAACGATTCCTTCTCAGATCCGGATAGGACAACGGCATGATACCCAGTCACATATTAAAAAACATAAGCGGTGAGAACTGAGCCAGTAGCACAGGCGAAAACGGTAAAAATCTTATATTTCGGTGTCAATTATGATACAGAGGGCGACACCATTCCCAGAGAAGTAAAAAAATCTCTATATGTATATTTCGCTTGTGAGCAGATTTAATGAGGTTTGGTTTGGTTTTATTAGGCAATAGCCCGAAGCCATGTGCCCATACAAACAGACCAAACTAAAAATACTGAGGGATGATTAAACAAAGCTTTAATAATGTTGGCTAATGCCGGCTAATCAACGATTTCAACGATTTTTATTCAGGGCTTAGAAGGCCATGCGCTCTCGCTAACTCTAAATTTACATATTGGAACGGTAGCAAAGAAAAAGAGCGAGCCGCCGACAATGAGAACGGACATGCGTTCTAACAATTAGAAACATATACAATATTGCTTCAATAATGCTGACTATTAGAGCCGAGTTGAAAAGTTTCGAAGTTGGTTGAGTAACAATCACTGCATGCACGATCGTTACGGCGGGCTTTTCGCGCTTGGTATCAAAACGGAGAAACCGGAAATTCAGCCACACTGCCTTGCCCTCCACTGAAAAAGACGAGGGGGAGAGAATAGGGGGAGGAGAATGGGGGTTTGGGGGCCCGAAGAGGGCAGGGTTCGCCGGTTTTTTTCATTTTATGCTCCCCAGTAAAGTATTTTGCTCACGCATGCGGGAATCACGCATGCGGGAACAACTATAAAGGATAAAACACCTTACATCACGTATCAGAATGCATCCACCATTCTGGCGTCTTTAGTAAACAGGCGGTTACTAAGGATACCAGCATGGCGGATACCCACGGATACGTGATGTAAGGTGTTTTTATTCTTCATATTTTTTATTTCTCTGGAAGATGGTGTTACCTTTTGTATCGTAACAATTAACAACGAAATATAAGATTTTTATCGTTTACGCCTGTGCCACTGGCTCAGTTGTCACCACTTACATTAGCGTACATTCTAGTTCCATAGTTAAAAAAGATAATTCAACAGCAAACAACAACGAAGAAATAAAAACTGAACAGAAGTCAACAAATCGGCACTTCATGCCGAACGCAAGTATTTATCCGCAGGCAGACAACTCTCAGCTTAGATTTAAAAGTGAATAATGTTGGTCCGTAACAACATTCTCTGGAAGTTCATTCCACTCCACTCCCTGGCCACCTTGATGGATAGAAATAAAAATCCTGTAATCACGCCTGACCAGCCAGATCCTCATCTTAAAAGGATGACCCCTGGTTTTATCCCCACACCGACGTCCAAAAATTTGGTATGCGACCACGCAGAATGAGTAACTGCAAGGGCCAATTGATAAACGAGCCTGCGCTTCTCGGCTGAATCAGCTTTTAACAATTTTAGACGGTCACCATAGCTCGTAAGTTTAAGCCCTGGAAGATATTTTGTAAACTGGCGTTGAACTGATTCAACATGATCGATATTTTCGTTTAAATATTTTCGTTTAGATACTACTATTTAGATCAATTAGATATTAGCATAGATTAGAAAGTTAACTAGATATACCGTCTTACTTCTTCCCGTCCTACGCGGAGCTCTGGCGGTAGTTGCGGCTACCAATACATCTGCTAATGCTTTTGCCTTCGAACCAGCAGGAGGCAAAGCATTAGCAGAGGTGTTAGTAGCCCCAACTACCGCCAGAGCTCCGCGTAGGACGGGAAGAAGTAAGACGGTATATCTAGCTAACTTTCTAATCTATGATATTAGTGTACAGTCAAGGGCGCCCGCACATTTGGGAACTTCATGTGATCTCCCTTTTTTTGTTTGGGAGGAGCGTTTGCTCTTTTGACTGCTAAAATTATGAAGCAATATCATTGAAATAAAGACAAAACGAACCACTAAAACAAAGGCTATTCCAGGAATGCAATACTGATTGGAGGTTTCCAGGTTTTTTAGACATCAATTTATAGACCCGTGAATGGAGGGGTCGCAATAATAGTACCAGTCTTTATTTACATGTTTCATTGAAACTGTTGCTCTTAGTACCCTTTTTAAAATGTTTTCTTGCACTTTTTTCCGATGGTCCTTCTCCCCCCCCCCCACCCCTCCCATACTGAATTTTGCGGGAATCATGTGTGTAAAAATTGAGATGAGTTATATCCTCGTAATTTGCGGCTCTTTTTAGAGGCCAGATCAGTAGTTTACGTATTTACATTCTACTAGCGGGCACCACCGTCATTTTTGTACGCAAAGTAATGGAGGCCATACTCAATTGAAGTCAGCAAAACTTGCCATGTTTTGGCTCTCTTCCCCGTCACACTTTGACACACCCTTTGCAACCCTCTCCCCCCACCCCCAAAAATGATGTCATCTACGTCGAACCCCCTCCCTCTCAGTTGCCGATAAAGAGGGTAACAATTTAGGAAAAACCGGCCAGTTTTTTCGTGAAACTCAAAAAGTTAGTCCGAATTTATCCTAAAATCTGGTGACTTTTTCTGCTAATTATCCCATCGTTTTGAGTTATTTCAACGTAGGCTATGACTGATTTCACAAATTTACTGACACCCCCCTCCCCCTTGTCCGAAACTGTTATTTCGTGAATTCACCCATCATGCATAACGACAATACGGCTTCACCTAGGAAATCATTAGTGCATTTCTCGGAGGTAAAAACAACAACTCTAACCACACTTAGGTAAACCTCTGCTTCATAGTCCGTCAACAAACGTGCTTCAAAGCACAAAAGTGTTAAAATAGAGCAACTTTGAACCACATGGTTGAGAAGGTGAGACGGGTGGATCGCTATACCTGTAGGTCAACATTCAAATGATGTAAGAAAGACTACCATCGAGGCTCTGGTTCTATTTTATTCACTGCAGTTTTGTATAAACAGTCGTTAAATGGATCGCTATACTTGTAGATCAACATTCAAATGATGTAAGACCACCACCGAAGCTCTACTTTATTCACTGCAGTTTTGTGTAAACAGTCGCTACTTGTAGATCAACATTCAAATGATGTAAGACAACCACAGATGCTCTGACTCTAGTGACTTTATTCACAGCAGTTTTGTATAAACAGTCGTTAAATGGATCACTATACTTGTAGGTCAACATTCAAATGAAGTAAGACCACAACCGAAGCTCTGGCTCTAGCTACTCTATTCATTGCAGTTTTGTACAAACAGTCGCTAAATGGACTTTCCTAACACATGCCGTCAGGACATACGTACAATGAAGAAAAGCTAATGCACGTATACCGTTTCCACAAATGCTGCATGATTGATGTGACTTAGTCCATTAGGTTACTTAGGTTACTTACGCCGAGTTCTTGGCACTTTACGTAAGCCTCCATAAACGACGTTGCAGGTGGCGTGCAAACAACGGAAAGTGGTTGTTACGCGTTAACAAAGTCTTCGGTAAGAGGGGGATTGGAAGAGACCTCGTTATAGGGCTCGTCTCCGAGTGATTTACAATGGCTCTGATTAATGAGAAGGCGGATTATGCGCCATAATGAGGTCGCTGGTGCGAGGCAGCGGTCCGCACGTGGCCCTTCCCACGGTCGCCGGGCAACGTTTTGCCGTCTTATTTACGTGATGCGAGAAAAATAAACAAAGCCTCATAAAGCTAATGCCATTGCCGACGAGGCGTTTATGCGCCATTAAACGGCTCTGCAACGACACTTTGGAGCAAATTTGGTGGAATTATGGACCGCTTGGAGGCCATCAAGAGAACAGAGACAAAGGATTAGACTTTAGTATGTATGGACAAGCTTAATGAAAACATTGCATAGTGTCACAACTGTAGCCCCACACAGGACCGTATGGCATACCTTGAATTCTTTCTTTGTGTAACCTACCTTCTTTGTAGTGTTTGGGAATGAAATAAATTTTGTTGGTATCCATCCTGCATCCACAGCATTGCCACCAAGCACAAGGTGCTTGAAGTCCTTGAAAAAAACTTGAATTTGTTAAGAGAACATTGTAAGGTCTTGAATTCCTTAGCTATAGGCTCCTGAACGTCCTTGAATTTTTTTTTGTCGCAATACGAAGTAAAATAATCCCCTTGCTTTGAGCAAGATAAACACAAGTTTGCAATTTGTTTTAAATAACTTGCAACATTTTGTCGTAAAATGTTGTTGAGCTTATCTTTTAAAATTTGTTCCTCCACGCGTTTTCATCAGTTGTTTACTAGGCTATTAAAACGATTCTAGGAAAAAAAAATTGCGAAAAAAAGCTCAAGGAAAAAACGTACCTGGATGAAATTCCCCTCAAAGGGTGAAATTCGAATCGAGGCAACTGAACCAAATATGTAATAACATATTTTACCGTGGCTTTTTTTCCCCTCGTCTTTTTCCCAACAGCATTTTTCCTTCCGCCTGTTTTCCCCGCTGCTTTTTTTTTTCTCATCATGCGCATAATTAAACATGAGCATTTTAGTGTTTATTTAAATGTTGTTGGCAACTTTATTCATTCACAAAGATTAAACATTTGTTAATCTTGGAAAAGTGCTTGTAAAATCGTATTGGAAAAAGTGTCTGAAAGTGCATTCAATTTTTTTATATGATACTGACCATAGCTCCGCCATTCATGGACCTCGTCCTACAACTGCCCTCTATCCAGGTTTATCTCAGCGGGTTTTGTTTCAGGATGCTTCGCTTCAATATGCCTGATCTGAGGATTATTTATTTATTTATTTATTCATTCTACAGGAGTTTACACGGCCTGGGAGCCATTCACTCCAACTATAGTGCTAAACTAACTTAAAAACTACACAAAGAAAGTAACAAGCCAGCCAACAACACCCGCTAAAAATAAATTCAATTAAGACCCGTTAACCATCAAAACGACCGGTCGCTGCGTAGAGGATTATTGTCAAGTGTACACCAATGCATGACTCGAACGTACCTCGACGTATAACACCTCGAATTGCTGTGGATTGTTACCATTCCATTTCAAAGATCCCGTTTTTTTCCGCTTGGATTTTACTAGCGATATTAGTACAGTGGGGCTAATAATCCGGTTTGGGTTCGGCTCCGTTAAGTTAAAACAACAACAAACAACAATCCATTCCCGACCATGCTTCAAACAATGTTAAAAGGACATACGTTCTGACTATATTCGAGCATCCTGCGCGAAACTGCTTTTGCAACATTTACATAGGTTTGAGATAATGTAGCAAAAACGTTTTTCACGAGGGGAAACAGAAAAAGGAATCCCTTTGCAATATTTACACGCGCCTGAAGTAATGTTGTAAAACTGAGGAGGAATGTACCTTTAAGTCGGCTAAGGTAACTAGAATTTAAACCCCAATTGTAGTCATGTGATGTCCCCCAACCTTCACTATTAATCATAAGGCGGGCAAGCACTGTATTTTCTTTAATCTGAACCGTTAAAACATCCGTGCAAGGAGAATCTAACTTTGTTTGCTTGGGCAAAGTGCTCAAAAACGGCGCATGACAGGAAATGGTCAGTATGTCCAAAAAGCTATTACAGCTAGGGTTTGATCTCTAATTCGACTACCAAAGGCTTAAAATCGTGTTTGGCAAGCATTGTGACATTTTCCCCCGTCCCCAGGACGTCTTAAAAACCCCGTTAAAAGACTGTTTCGTAAAGAGTATCTCCACCTGACATTTTTTTTACAAACTCTAAAAATACGTATTCAGAATAGAAATAAATAAAGACCACTTCTTTAGAATCGTTGTAGTCGTGTTGGATTTGTTTCACAGTTGCCATTTCATATTAAATAGGTCTATTCTACTCGTAAACCAAGTTTTAACGTAAAGCTCCGAATCCTGACGAAGATCAATTTCATGTTGCCGTAAAATTTCGACAATTTACGAAAGTGACGTCATTGCCCGAATGTGGCCATAACGAATATGAAAGCAAACCGCTTCATCTAACGGAGATATACTGTGTAGATCTGTGGTTTGTTTGTCGATGACCATTCAGCGACGAGTAAAGCTTTGATTTATATAATTACTGAGTAGAAAGGTGTGGTATTTTCAGTAAGTTGAGCATGGCGCTCGTTTTTACGGAGAGAAAACAAAAGTTCTCACCGAACTTCTCACATACAGCAAATCGCATGTTATTGCTTCTCATCCAGGGGTGGATCCAAAAGGGGGTGTTCTACCAAACTCTTCATATGAAAATGTGTTTTGCGCCTTAACGTTAAAAAGAGCTTTCCTCCCCGACTCCTATAGAGCAGTGACATAACGTAGTATTATTGTATATAACTCTATTGTGGAGCCAGTAACTGGGTTAGCTGCAAGGGGCACTGAAGGGAAAAAAGAAGGTCGTTTACTGAAGCCAATGCTATTAGACTGGCTTTCTTAAGCCTATAACGCGCGATTTTTGTTGTTGGAGAAAACAACGTTTTTTTAAGCCTAAGAAATCCGCTCTCAAAGCACTGCCTTGACTAGAAGTGCCGTTGTTTTCCCTTACATTTTAATCTAGTGCCCCTTGTAGTTATGCTCTCCAGATGCTAACTCGTAGCCAATATGACGTCACTTGCAGCTGCTCTATTGAATAATGAAATATAGTCGTACAGCCAAAAATTGACTGAATGTATGAACCTTTAGTCAATTTCTAAGAGAAAAATTACGATCTAAAATTAGATTTTCCAGGGCTGTTAATAGGCGACGTACGGTTTAAAAAAATTCAAATCTCGTAAAATATATATATTTTTTTAGGCAGGGGCGGGGGGAGGGGGATCGCGGCCGCACCATCCGCACTCTGCTAAATCCGTCCTTGTTAGCATTAAGTTTGATTCTGTACTTTCTCCGAGGTTCCATTTTGTCGTGGAAGTACCCACCCAACGATAAAGTAGGCCGGTCAGCAGACGGGTTCATTCCCATCCGCTAGCACAACAACAGCGCTAATATTGACAAAAGGAAACTTCAGCCCGACCTGCGGGGCCTCTTTCGTCTGTTTTCTCCCACAGCAATCGAGGCATGCAGCCAAGCCGAACCCAAAGCTCTTGCCCGACAACTTTATCAAGCTGTAAATTATTGACGATCATTACACGTTTTAATTACAGCATCGAAAGTAGGTAATAATCAATGAGTGATTACATGCAATACACTTTAATTACTTGTTTTACGTTAAGATAATTACTCAGCTTTTTTCTTCCCCGAATTAGAAAGCAGGATTAATTTGTTGATGAGAGCAAGTCAAAACGTTAGGCGTAATTAACGGAACCGAAGATGGAGCCGAACAAAAAAAACAAATCAGAAACCTGCTAGTTCGTGAACCAGGTTTAATTCTATATTGGAATAATTCATTATAATCAAATCAAATGTACTTGAAAATATCATTGAAAGGTACTTGAATATCGAAACATAATGAAAATTGAAAGCCACTCGCGCAGCAGCTTCGCTCAAAACTAATGAGTTTGCATTTGGAAGTTAAAGAAAAGGAAGTTAGCTGGAAAAATTGGTATTGAAGGGCCGTCGGATGAAAGTCTAACTGTAAAATCGTCTAATGGGATAATTGTCTGATATCTGCCTAAATAAAAAAAAAACCTGGAAAATCATCTCAACATAGTATCGCATAATGGATAATCGTCTAACTGGACAATAATAAGGCTGCAGCTTCTGATGTTATATATATGTATACAGCCGAAGCGAGCGCAGCTGGGACATTAGATGATTTTCCATTATATGAATTTCGTATAATGGGGGCTCGGGCCCCAACGCATAAGCCCACTTGCCATCTGACGTTAATCCAGATGGCAAGTTCATAGGTTGCATCTGAATTCCTATGGTAAGTTAGCAGCAATTGCAATAGTCTCGAGTTAACATATTAATCTCGTACATTGGAGGCCCAACCCAAACACCCGCATTCTGTTCCCGGACTCACGAAGGCACGTGAATTTTTTTGTCATTATTGCTGCTCACGTGTCATTGTTAGCGGTTCACAATGTCAGCTCCATAGTGTTTCTTCATTAATTGCCTTAGGAGTTTCACTAAATAGCAGTCCAATACATTTTCCCTGAAGTAAATTGTCACCCTTTATACCTAGGCATTTTTAATTACCTTCTTGTCTTGCACCTTCCTGTTTTAATTATTGTCTTTAATTAATTGTCTTCTTAACTTTGTATGCGCTAAATAAACCCTGTATTAAGCTACTGTCTGCATATTTTATTTTAGCTTTGTATTATTTCTTTACTACAGGGTTGCTTCACTGCTTGGCAAAAATTTTTTTTCAAAACAAACTCAAAGTTAATCAATTAAATGCAAATCATTACACCAGAAAAAACTTAAAACCCACGATCAAAGGCATAGATTTACAGCATTTGTCTTGAAAACTACAATCAATAATAATAACTTACAGGTCAACCAAACCAAAAATTCTAAAATGAAGGAAAAGAGAGCAATGGTTCCAATTGTAGAGCTATAAAAGCTGTCCCTAAAACAAGGAAGGTCAAAATACAGTGGAAATCTTGACTATACCAGTCAGTATTAAAAGCTTCACTGCAAACTTTGGTGCCGAGCAGTCGAAGTGGAAGTTTTACATACTGGGAATTAATTGAAAAAAACTAATCGGTACCAAGATGAAAAAAAAAATTATTAATGAGAGTTCAACACTAATCAAAGTTAGAAATTCCGTGAACTTAGCGCAATATATACACAATTCTTAGCAAAGATTATTGTTCACTTCCATCATAAGTATGTTACCATTACATTTGTTCTGCATAAAATCTTCAAAATTCCCCCCCCCACCCCCCCAAAAAAAACCCAAATTTGAGGAATTTTTTTAGGTATACAACAAATTTATTTCGTACTTTACAACAACCGCTATTTCTTGTAATTTTGTAGTAGGCTACGCTAGTTAATTATTTATTATGAGAGCTAGAAAAGAGAATTTGGCACCCCTATTAGTCATTTAAGGGGGGGGGGGGGGCAGCCGCACTTCCTGTGTGGCACGGCTCTCCTACTGATTACTGGAATGAACGTAACGTACTAGCACAATCACAACTAATTTGCTTTAATATACTTCAGATATTTCTCCTTCAAACGTACCCATTATTTAACTTACCATTTGACGTGCGTATGCAGATGAATTAGGTCGTAAAAATAATACTCATAACCCATTTTACGACGCACCGTAGGCTGAATGTTTTAAAACCGATTATTAATTGGTCAAAACAACGGCGTATATAAATAATGAATAGGTAATTTCGTTTGTCATCGGACTTTGTTTCTTCATCAATGCACTAATGTATCCATCCATTAATGGGTTGAACGAAACGAAAGAAAATTAAAATTTACTTTTTATGCAAACACGGTAGGTACCCTTCACGAGAGAACCGAGCAGGCTAAGATTTCGCATAAAAACCGGAAATAAAATTGACGGGTTGCGAAAATGACATCACGGGAGTTGCGGCGCGGTCTGATTTTACTAGTTCATCTCACGGAACCGGTGTTTACAGCCGCCGGTTGAACTCGAACGGCGAAGATGCGTGTCGCGTTCGTTCAGAACACGCGCATCCTCCGTGGGCTCACTCGTTTTTTTTTTCTTCCCATTTTTCGTCCAACGTGACATTAAGATAATGATCGTCAAATGCTTTTATAATCCCCTTATAATTTGCTCGTAATTAACGTAACAATACGCACCATAAATAACGTAGTGCGGCCCCGTATGATGTAATAACTAAATACGAGGCGGTCATAAACGAGCGCCGTGACGATGGTGACGGCAGAATTACCGCCACTCGATCGCTGCACCGAACGCGATTTATGGCGCTTTTGCGTGACGCTTGGCGCATTCAACAATCACGGATTTTCGATCTGCTCGTTAGTGGAGGGTCCCACAAAACTCCGAGGGAGTTACTAATTGCCCAAGTTACTCATTGCAAAGGGCGCGGCGTTTGCCGTTATTACTGAGAACCGAAGCACGGACGAAAATGTGAATAATTCTGCCAGACATTGGCACTGATGGCCTCCACACAAACAAACGGGCAGGGAGGCCAACCAACAATCTACTTCCGGCTTAACGCTTGCTTTAATCACGTGATTGTGGCTCTGGCATTGCCACGATAAAAGGACCCAAGCCCAATTTGGTCTCCGTATCTTGTTGGAGACATTCCCTTCTTAAAAAGGGTGAATAATTCTGCCACAATGAGGATGGAAAGCCAAACAGTATCGATTAGCAGTAAATAAATACAGATGCATACCTACTTTCGTTGTCTTTTGAACTGAAATGCTAGACTGCCTGAGCGTCAATTGAACCTTTGACGTTCGAGACCAAAGGCCAAAGATCTATCGCTAAGCCATACTGACACGGCCAAAAGGAACCAGCCAGATACATTTACAACGTACACAAATACACATAAGCAAACACTTTCCATTCGCCAATGGAGAGGTGCTTGTTACTGTGCATCACATTTACTGGCGCTTGGAAAGTGTTTGTTTTTATGTATATGTGTGCATGTTAAATATTGTTTATGGCTGTTTCGTTTCGGCCGTGTCAGTATGACTTAGTGATAGAGCTTACGCCTTTTGTCTCAAAGGCAGAGAGTTCAATTCTCGCCAAAGCAGTCTGACGTTTAAGTGCAAGAGGCAGCCGAAGGGTTTTAATCAAATCAAATTAAATTAAATTAAAGTAATGCCTGAAGAACGCAAGCTTATGTAACCGGTTTACAACAAAACATGCATTGAAAACACATTAACACTGAATTATGTCATGTCTCTTCCAACTGCCTGTTGAAGGCGCTTTCTATCACAACATTTTCTGGAATTGCTTCCAAGAATTAATGGCTCTCACAGTGAAGTAGGAATGTCCACAGTGGTAGTACGGATTCGTGGTTTTGTCAACTTCATGCTATGTCTTCTAATCTGTATGACAGTCGACCATTGAAAAAACTGTTTGACAGGCAAAATGATTTCTCCAGACAGAATTTGACGAGTCTTGATAAGGTCACCCCGTAAGTGCCTATCAACAAGGGTTGTCTGGTCAAGCCATTTCAAAGGTTCCTCATAAGGCAAACCCTTTCGTGAAGAACAGTGCCTGGTGGCGGCTCTCTGAACTTGATCCAACCTGTAAATATCGTCATTGTAATGGGGTGACCAGGCGTGTACACAGTATTCAAGTTTTGGTTAAATAAAAGTCATATACAATCTTCTTGTATTCGTAAGTGTCCAAAATAAAAAGCGTTTTCTGAGCATCATTCACAACTTGTTGTGCCTGATTATGGAACATAAGTTGGCTGTTCACAAGGATACCCAAGTCCTTCACGACGGTGTGTTCTTGCAACTGATGACCAGATAAGTGACAGTGAAAACCAATAGCCTTACGTCTGCCAATACGAAAAATAATACATTTCTATGGTTGAAACTTCATTTTATTGTCAGCTGTCCATTTATCTAACTTATCAAGGTCATCTTGAAGTCGCTAGCAACTTTCAAGTGAATCAGATCTGTTATTGATTTTAAGATCATTGCGTATAACGAGGCAACTGTAGAAATAAACTTAGTGATGTGCCTGATAAATAAATTGAATAACCATCCGCTGAGTGTGCTATACCTTGGGGAATGCCACAACTATTTTCCGACCAGTTACTTGACTCTGCCCCAATAACGACTCTGGTGACGGCGACCGTTCAACAAATCCAACTGAACAAGCCGTATTTATTTCTGAATTTTTTAGTTAGAGATGTAAAACCAAGGTGTTGACATTTTCGAATTTAGTGGCGAGATTTATTCACAAAACCAAAAAAAAAAAAATTCACTTTATTCCAGCGAAATCCCAATTATTTCAAGTAATTCCCATAAATTTTACTTTCTTTCAGCTAAGTCCACTTTATTCTAAGCAATTATGGAAATTGGTGGGAATTATACTTGAACATCTGTAACTCAAGACCTATAATTCTCAACAGGTCCATTATATAGCAAAACGCTTCCAACTATTATACCAGCCCCTAGTAAAACGGGCGTAGGTTGGTCCCCAACAGTGGTAGACCATTTCAATTACTCTTTACGGAAAGAGGACACTCCCACCTTTCCAATTAACCTAACTGGACTCATCAACCTGAATTAGAAACGTCGCAGCAATAGTTGAAAGTTGAGAATGAGTGAAATATTGATTGGTGAATGAAGTAAAAATGGACAGTATAGTTCGACAACGGCAGCGTGGAGTCAAAATTCTGTATAAATGGTGAAACGTTAAGGTAAAATTGTGTTGCTCCTTTAGTTCTTCTCCTGCTACTATTAAAGCAACATACCGCCTGCCTTATAACCTTCCGCCTGCCTCACAGCACCCAAGCGACGATCACATCCGCGTATTTACCACAGCTAAGGTCAACTGAGACGGTAGCTTCGTTCCTCGCAATGAAAATCATAGCTACTGTCTCAATTGGCATTGCGCCTAATAGTCCACCCACTTGAACCCATTGATCGTGTCGTCAAAAACCGGAATGATTCTTGTATTTTAAAATCACAATTTATAATTTTCTAGACTAGTGTCTTATAATTTTGCTTCGGCGATCTATTGGAATAATTAATTTTAATTTTTACTGCATTAGTCGTTTAGATTGCAGATTTCATGGTAATTATTAGAAAATTAGTAGATGTACACACAGTGATGAAACGTCATGATTATTGTACACGCGCATTGCATCATTTAGTGACGACCCGTCACTAAATATAGTTAACAATATTCAACAGAAAATCTCCTAGATGCCACATTTGAAAACGGTTTTTTTAGCAAGGGAAAGACTAACGGTAAGTAAATAGACCTTTGGGGCCGTACTTGATGTGGAGGATCGAGAAAAACGGCGCTGGGAGGTATATCCCTTTAAAAAATCATTCCAATATGTAAACTCGTAATACTTTATTGGGTAATGCGTGTAGGCCTACTACTTGAAATGTTATCATCGCGGAAACCTATACGCTTTGTTCGAGGCTCGCAAGGGACGCTCCACTGCGCAGGTGCGTGTTTTTCTCTTACGTGTGCGAGCCCGATTGAATTTCCCGTGAGTTGGCTGTCACATGAAACAGCCTTCACTGCTCGACAACTAATTCCCGCCGAGGTGTCACAGCAAATTTCTTCGGCCTCTGCCTTCGAGCCAGATTAACGTGTTAGGCATTTTTGACGGGACCAAAAATTGAGGTTTGACCTCACGGGACAAAGTAAGTCGTCTTAAGACAAACCCGGAACTTAGAATAATGTAAAAAGATTTAAGAATGAACGAAAACACACGTCAACTTCATTCTGCTTCTGCCTTAGGATGAGAATAAAAGAGGTAAAGGTAAAATTAAAACTGAAGCTTATTGTTTCATTTAGCATTCTAGCATTTTCAAAATTCTATGCGGATGGCATTTTTATTCATATTATTTTACATAGGAAGTCATAAAGATCCAAATAACTCTCTCCTCGCTGGGGAGTGTTCAGGGCGAAGGAGGAAGCGGCTGAGATTGCACTAGGTTAGTTATTTTTGAATGAAAGAAGTGATGGGGGAGAGACAATCTCGTCACTAAGGGAATTCCATGCAGGTATAACTCGCAGGGCGAAAAAGATTTTCGCGTGTTGGTGTGAAATCTAGGAAGGACTAATTTTTCGTCCCCGCTTTTGATTTCACGTCTACAGTAACTTTGAGTCATCAAATTTACGTTGTGCTTTGATTCTTGTTTTGGTCTCGCACCAACTTGTATGCGAGGGCTTCTGATCCAATTTGTCATTGAATTCGTCGTTATGTAGGTACCGAATTCCGTGGCGAAGAGGCAAGCTTCACAAACATGTGCAAAGATGGTTAGTGTGTTAACCTCGAACGGTTCCAGAGTTACCGATATTTCCGCGAAAGCGCCGATACCGATCCGATACCGATACCGCGAATATCGGCAGCTGATCCGATCCAGTATCGGTATCGGTGCAGCCTTAATGGTTACGGTCAGAATAAATCAGACTAGCACATGGTTATAGTTTAAATCCCACATATACTCTCCTCGCTTGCCTTGGAATTCAGGAATACGACTGTATAATCAGGTACAAGAAAGGTAGCTTGCACGATACACCAGATGCCATCCCCAGGTTGTTTGAGGTTGATCAAACAAATGAGGAGTTGCATGAAAACTTCAAAACGGTGATAATGCGACAGGCCGAGTCCGACCAACGAATTTTCCTCCAAATGCAGGGCAAAGACATCTTGCAGCAGACAGTGATCCATCCAGTGATCCGTCACTGGAAGAAACAATGAATTATACACCCCGCGTAGGCAAACCCTTTTTTATTTCGTGATCTACTAAGCATATGCTCCACGTAATTTATCGGGCCAGAGTAAGCGGAACTTGAGCTTACCTACTCCACCCCGTATACCAAAATTCATCCTGCTCAAAAATTAATTTCTTGAAACTATTTGGAACTGGACGTTTACACAATCCACATGTCTCTTATCCAGGCATCGGCTGATCATGTCTATACTGTATAAGACCGGTAAAAATATCATGGGGCATTTTATCGGATAAATTTGTTACCTTCGACCGCCATGTTGTTTTTACGTTCGAATCAACTATTTCCTGGCCTCTAACACGTAAAGCAAGAACGCATAACATAATTCCATTTAGTAAATCTAGCAAATTTCTAAATAAATACAACGAGTCAGAATCATTGCTCGTCACGTAAAAGCATTATGCGGCTTTTCAAACACGTAAGGCTATTATTTGGTTACAGGGCATTTTTTTAAGGAAGATGAAGTGGTGCTCCATATAGCAAAAAAAGGCATGATTCTGTGGACAGAGGG
>JAHWFP010002372.1:2931-35143 GCA_023313725.1 Lithobius niger | reverse complement strand
T
Source organism: Lithobius niger (assembly GCA_023313725.1). Classification (NCBI taxonomy): domain Eukaryota; kingdom Metazoa; phylum Arthropoda; class Chilopoda; order Lithobiomorpha; family Lithobiidae; genus Lithobius; species Lithobius niger. The sequence continues at coordinate 35,142 of JAHWFP010002372.1, read as the reverse complement.
ATACAGTTTTGCACTCCAGTTCTCAGAAATTTACATTCTAAATTTATTTCATTCATTTAGAAGGTTTTGAGTGGAGTGAGTATACCACGTATATAATGGTGCCATGGGAATAAAAATGAATGGTCACATGATTTGGAGACATGCGCCATTGCCATCCTAATGTTTTCAGTTCTAAGTGTTTAAACTATATAAGGTTGGAGGCATTAGGAATTTCGGAAAATAACCGTAGTGACGAACGAATTCCAACAAAAGCTTACACTTAATTCGTGTCATCACAATTTTATTTTTTATCAAAATGATTTTTTTGAAAACGAAAAATGAGTTTAAACTTTAAGGGACGGAGTTGCAACGGCTGGTGCTGCACTGCTCCATGATGTTGACTGGTGTTCCAATCGTGAAGGCTCCACTTGGAGCAGCAGTTACTATGTTAAAAAATGGCCTGTTTGGTTACCATAGTGATAGAACGATCGGCTAGCCAGTAAGCCGAAATGCAGAGCGTCTTGAAAAAGAAACTAATAGTTCTCTTAGAAGCGCTGGTTCACCATTTCGATAGCATTGCCCATATTCTAAACACAGCATCCACGTTCCAGATTCCCTTCCTCCAATAGGTTGACGTGGGTCACGTGATCTCGTTTTAGTTATTCCTTTTTTAAAAAATCGGTATTTTCTTTATATTGCTCGAAGATACATACGGTGCTGCGTCAAGGTGTTGAAAAGGTGCAGAGGCGCGTTTAATCAGTTCCTATACGTCCACTTTGCTGGCGAGAAAGGAAGTTGACAAAAGTAAAACTGGCTCGGCTTTCTTGTCTTGATATAGATTATTACGAAGCTCCTTGTGCTTGCAATTGTACTTGTGTTTAGACAAAATCCAATATTTGAAAATATTTGAAAAAAAAGTGTACTAAAGAGACTTGGGTCTAATTAATTTACGCATACTCTTCAGCCATGTCTGGGGAAACCCCCCCCCCCACCAACTCCCACCCCTTCCCCCAACTCCGGCCTTGCATTTAACATCAACCCTTTATCAAGCAGCAGCTCAGTTTTAATTCAAGGAGCGTCATCCCATTCCTAATTTCTGCCGCTTTTTTAACGACTTGGGCTAGTAATTAGACGCCTAGGCTGGACTCCCCTTCGCCGCCATAAAACTCTCCGCTAAATATCCTCCAGGTGGTTCGTATTCAAGAAGTGGGTAGGCTCCCCCTCTAGCAGATCCGCGTGGATTTAATCCGCATTGGAGAGCACGAACGCGCCAAACAAGCCATAAACGTTAGCCGATAATCTCCGTTGGTCGAGACGAGGGCGGCAATAGGGCGGAAGAGACGTACGCCCATTCGGATCTTTAGAAGACGGACGAACGAAGTTTTAATTCTTGATCTTGTTGGTCGAATTCGTAGATTCAATGGAATGTACTATGATTACAATTTTTTAGATCGATTGGAGCGCAACAATTACGATTAAAAATATTTAAAAAAAAATGTAAAACAAAAAACAGCGTGCAACAGACGAGAACAAAAAGTAAACAAAGATTTTGATCAAGAGCATGAATCGTAACATATTTAGTGGTGGAGGGGAAAGCGTAAGCAAGAAAAATTAAAATGAGAAAACTTCGTAGCATACCCAATTTTAATTTACAGTCTTAGTGGGATTATAATTTCCATTTCTAATCTTCTGCCTAAGGTTACCTGCAAAGTATCCTCCTAGGAAATGGAACATTCCCTATAATTATCGTACCTGGGATATGTGGAAAGTTTTTTTCTGAACTGGTTATCCCAGACTCATATACGTTGTCGTGTCAGGCTACTCCAGTTCAGTTGTCAGCATACACGAGGTTTTCCTTGCCCAGAGCCCCCTCGCGCAACTGCTTACACACCGCCACCGGTGAATAAATACTCTTTTCTCCGAATCATGTTTCGCCGAATTTTAATCAGTGTTTTAATTTTCGGTGAAACGATTTCCCATTTCGCCGAATTTTTTTTTCTCAAATTACGTGCCTTGCTTGAGCTGCGTGCTCGTTGCGGTTAAACATATAATATTAGAAATCGTAACTAATCACAAATAATAACAAATTCCTTCCATTTAGGAATGTACCTTTAACTTCTCCAATGTTAAATTTTGGAAGACTGTTTTGCTCCCGCGAAACGGGAATTCCTTTTTCCCGTGAATTTGAGGGCTTAATTTTCGGAGTAACGCGAAATTTTCGGCCAAACGGGTATACACCCCGCCCACCCTCCTTGGCGCTATGGCTTCGGCTGGGAGCGCGGCAAACCTACAGCCACCACCCTCCTGAATTGAAGAATCATTGCAGTAGAATCAGTTAAAAGGCTAAGCCACGGAACGACTATTGTTACAACAAATCTTATAAAACAATCTAACGTTCGGGTAAACGTCTATAACCACAATAGACAGAGTTTGACTTAACAATTCACGCGATCACAGTCACACAGATCTAAGGTCGATCGCACAGTCCCTATTCACAAGGCTGCTATATCTTAGGGATTCACCACAATCGTCCTATAACAAGTAGTGGGTTGAGACCACGTCTATTTCCTATCAAATCCAAACATATAATGATCTTACAAAAGAGTGCGCAGATTTCCCCGAGTTACAGTGACGGATCTAGACTGGTGGGCGTGGTGGATTTATCACATTATCAGGGGGACGCCGAGCCAGCCGCCAGTATAGCCATGGGGGGCGCCAGAACGTCCCAAATTGGAGCCTGGATCCGCCACTGTCGAGTTGAATTACTACCGTCCATTGAATAAAGAAAATCTCTAGATCTCGCAACAAAGCTCTCAACCAATCACGTTGTTTGTTTATAAACGTCCGTTAAGTTTATGCATGCCACTAACTGTTGCAAACACTGATTCGCAATTTAGCCTACAACTACCGTAATTTTTTTTAGAAAATAGTGTTCGTATATTGTTCTTACCAGTAACTCACAGCTGGATATAGCGTGCATATACAATGAATCAAAACTGTGCCTTGCCCAAACAATAACTGCAGCAACAGTTTGAGTGGGATGAAAACAGATGAGCCAAAAGCTGTCCCTCTCCCCCCACTTCCCCCAGGCGCGTATTCGTATTCGCGTTCACAACCCACACAAAAATGTTTGTTCAAAAGACACGTGGAATGCAAGATGGACACAGGTGCACTGGCATAAGCGTTTGTCGTCCGCAAGAAGGCGACGACTATTATCTGTACACGACCAGTCATCAGCAAAAGAACACGGGACACGTGCTAGTACCACTCACCTTCCTTGAACGACACCTGTTTGGCGATAAGAATAAGCCGATAAAAGACCAGTTTCCGGAAATGTTGACTCCTTCAAAAGAATTAATCTGTACTGCAAGTGACAGTTTGAAGAAACGCGCCAAACTTTGAAACATCAAAAAACAAGTAAAAAGTTTAACGAAAGCATGGCTTAAAGGGATATACCTCCCATCGCCATTTTTCTCGATCCTCCACATCAAGTACGGTCCCAAAGGTCTATTTCCCTACCGTTAGTCTTTCCCTTAATAAAAATCCTTTGTAAAATGTGGCGTCTAGGAGATTTTCTGTTGAATATAATGGAACTTTATTTACTAACGAGCCGTCACTAAATGATGCACTGCACGCGTACAATAATCATGACGTTTCATCTCTGTATGTTTCATCTACTAATTTTCTAATAATTACCATGAGATCTAAAATCTAATAGACTAATGCGGTAAAAATTAAAATTAATTATTCCAATAGATCGCCGAAGCAAAATTATAAGACACTAGCCTAGAAAATTATAAATTGTGATTTTAAAATACGAGAATCATTCCGGTTTGTGACGACACAATCGTTGACTTGATTCTGTCTCGTGTACTATTCCCAAAGCCAACCGAAACAGCAGCTATGTGAGGAACGCAGCTACCACCACAGCCGACCGTGGCACCGTAATTGCTCGGATGATGATCTGCGCGTAGCTGTAATTTGGCATGCGGAATGTTATAAGGCAGGCCGGATGTCCCTTTAAAAAGTCGTGAACTTGCAGAATTTCATAAACAATGTGTCCACTGAAATGTTTAAAATAAATACTTACGTTTTTTGCTGCAAAGCACAGGGCGTCATTCCTTAAAAATAATTTTCGGGAAGGCAAGTATTATTGTTTGAAGAGTTGTTTCCTGACGTACAAAAGCCTCGCTAAGCATGAAACACAACGTAATTGAATTTTCAGCCAGAAAATATTGGCTTTGTGTACAACGTTACAATGTACACACAGTGCTTTTTTGGTGACCAAGGCGAATAGTTTCTGGCCGGAAATTAAATTACGTCGGCTTTATTGCTTTACAAGGCTTTCGGGGAGCAACTCTTCAAACAAAACAGCCCATGGCGTGTTTTTTGTTTTAAATTATTGTTATTTTTTTAAACTTTATTTCGAGCTTTAATAACAGAATCTTACGTTCTACAACAATCGGGTGTCACCATATTACGCTACAAAATGGTTATTGGACAGGGATAATAAATTGCTTTAAAAAATACATAAACTAGAATTTTCTTAGTTTTCTCCTAGTGGTTTTAAAGAACTGTTACATACGAACAGTTTCATTTTTCTTCTGGTTTGTAACCATCCCTGTTGGAAGAAGTGAAAAAGGGTTCAAATGGTTTTTTAGTGAGCGTTAACCACTTCAAGTCATCTGCCCGACAAAGCCCTAAGACCTTATGTCCTGCAGAAGAAGTTTTAACTCAAAAGTGGGACATTTTCTTAAATTGTTTAAAATGGGGTACGCATTTCAAGACATTGGTCGATGCCGTTTTCTAATGAGAAATACTTTCAATTAAGAATGCAGTGAGAAAAGAATTTTTAAGGACCGGGGGGGGGGCGGGCAAGGGGGTATCCAATGTGCTCCTTTAAGCCATTCATCAAGCTACTGCCAGTCCGACCTTAGTTTCAGGTCTTGTTGACCTTTCTTGCTTATGACTAGTCGGCCACTTATTGAGTGTGAACCTTGAGCCGCCTTCCATCGCGTGACTACATTCATTGCTGGAGCCTGGAGCGCATGGCCTTTCCTGTCAGATCAAGTAGGATAAGCCAATGGAAAAGAACGCGCCAGGGAAATGTTGCTTCCCTGAGTGAGAACTTGTCGTTGTCTCACCGTTGTTGCCTTTAAAAATTCCTTTAGACAGTGACTCTTAAGACGAAAATTCACAATATTTATAGTTACCTTGCCCATTGTTGTTCCAACAGTTAAAAAATAATTATTTACCAAATTTTTGATTCTTCTGTTCCATCCTTTTCAAAGAATAAAGTATACAATAAGAACTGGGTGCATCGGCGGTTGTCATGAAATGAAAACGGTTCCTGGAAAATAATTCAAACAGAAGAATCGAAAATTTGGAAAAATAAAGTGTGTTATTAAAAACTGGGTGGGGCAAGGGAGGTGGGGAAGATGTTGAACCAGCATACCGACCTGTTCTTCACTAAAATTTAAATGGAGTTGGCGGTAGTTGTTAGCAACTATGAGGGTACGTTACACAATGGTTAAATACGATGCCGGTTTAATGAATTGCATAAAAAACATACATGTTAGTTTGGAATTAAATAAAAGTAATTTATACAGAAATTGACAAACCTACGATAAGGGCACGTTCATTTTCGTGATATTTCTTGAATTAACAAAAAAGAAAAAAAAAGAAATCCTTATTAATTCAAAAGTTTAAGTTAAATGTTTTCATTCAGCTGAGACAATGCAAAAAAATTGAATAAAATTTCATTAAGTTAAAACTTAGTACTTCGGTGACCTTCCTTTGGATTACATACGGCGAAGGATGGGGAACCAAAAACCGAAATAAGATCAAAAGTCCAAATTCGGAGGGAAGGTACATGAAAATAAGGTGGCACCAAGAAGTTGGGGGGAGGGGGGGGGGCCCAAAAAAACCAGCTCGCCCAAATGCAAAATCTACCTTTTGCTATGGGGTATTAGTCTATCCCCGAGTCTACAAAAAATATATTAGACAATCCTTCAACCAAGATGGAACATTAACACAACAATAACCTCTACCTAAAATTGTTGCAACTGACATGTGCTGGGAGTAGGAGCAAGTTTAGCCTTAGACAGGATCCGCCCCGATAACTCAATTGGTAGAGTGCCCCGACTTGCACGCGGGAGGTCCTGGGTTGTAGTCTCAATCGGGCCAGTTGTCTTTTCTGTCTTTCTCAGAAGAGTGTACCTTGTTTTTTGACAAGGCCCGTCTTTGGTGACTGTTTGCTTCTTTAAGTTTCGGTAGGTTATTGAATTAATTTAGGGCTTGGTTGTTAGTTTAGTATGTTTTTACCAACGATGTTGGACGAATGCAGAAAAAGTATTACTTTCGGTAAAATGGCGGATCTTTAATCGTTAGCTCACGCACCTTAGTTCTAACGCTATGAAGACGGCTCCCATGGAAGGGCAAAAATATTGCTGTTTTTATCAAAATTGTGCAAGATTGCCATTCCAGCGTCGATCCATGTTTCCTGTATAGTAATTCATTTTTGTAGAATATGTATTTCATTGTTTACTTTTTTTCCAATTAATTTTACAGTTCATTAAAAAAAAATTAATTATAAAACTGGCTAAACAACCCAAAGATCATGTTGATGTTGTTTGGGTTGCGATACAATATTCGTCATAGTATAAACTCATACATCAATGTAAGTCACTTACGTTGTAACATTCAGTAACAAACTAAATTGTAATAAATTAAGTATTTACGTTAATTTCGACATATTTACATATTTACAATCAGTTGTGAGTTCATGTGTTGCATAAGACCATTAATAAGTTTTAATCATAAATTAACCAATGTCCTACCTTTTTTTTTGCATATTTAAAACTGTCCAGCTTTACGAGTTGTGAAGGGATTTTATTAAAAAGTGTTGGTATATAATGATTTGGCACATGGCTCCATAACTATTTTTAATGAGTGGTACTTTTTTAAAATTTGATTTGTAGTTCAATTTTTTTAGGCTGTTGAAAAAAAGGGGCAAAGCCTAAAAAACGTCACTTTGCAGTCGAAAATAGCTGGTAAATTTTCCTTTTACGAATACAGAAAGCCAACTTGGTATGTCAAAGTATCACGAATTAGAAAACAAACACGGACTCGTTTTATGTTTAAAGTAAGCCACGTGGTTTTTTTGGGGGGGTCCAAGATCTGGCCATGACCACACATGGGGAAGGGGGAGTTAAAAATAGCTTAAAAGACGGCCACGTGGCTTTTGAATGGCCCCTAAATAAAATTAAAACCATATCCCAACTTTCAAAATTATTGTAAGATTAATAGCCTATATAGTGCTACACACTGGCCTACTTTCGTGGCTAAATTTTTCAGCATTATTCAATTCAAGTCGTCTCTTTTCCGTTCATCCTAGTGATACATACACCACTTATCAATATTTCATATTCAGGACGTCATGACTGGTATTTCATTTTATTTTCAACGAATTTTCTATGTTTTCACGAAGTCGCATGAACCTTGAATTACTATGGTTTTTACGATTTTTCAGCGATGTCGTTTTGCTAAGTAAAATGAACCAATCTGATCTTGGTGTTCTAAAGTAAAAACTGTAAAATAAATGTGAATAAATCAGTAAGGTTTCACGTGGACTAAACAATACAGGAGCACTGTGGTATAGAAAACTTTACAGGAAAGTTTTTTGTGGTCCTTTGCTGTTTGACTCCGGATCGGTTAAACCTTACCTTAAACATCAAACGAGTTCGTTTTTGTTTTCTAATGAGTTTATCGGCTGTATAGGTCTGGTCAGGTCATCTGACCAAATTCGAGTTCTTGTTTTGGTCAAATAATGTCACGTCAAAGGGTTGGATAACTATAGCTCAAAGGATAGTTCGTTAGTCTCGAGGTGTTGTTGGCAAGAGGGCGTTACCGCATGCTCTCCAAAATGGTGGCCCTTCAAGAGCAGCGTTGGTGGGACCGGCAGGGGTCTGGGGCTGCACTTGATCGCTGCTTTGTTACCCGGGAAACGGGGTCTCAAAGAGCCGGGTGCTTGCCTGCTGGTCTGAGACCCACACCCCGGCACAAAGAATCGCCGACGGTCCTTCGTCCCTCCGTCCGCAATTGGGACTCGATACTCGGACCACTTTTCAAAGCAGGCATCGAAGAGAATGGCCGCGGGGTTTCAAGAGATTGTACGCTAATCACTCTTTTAATTAAGTCAATTATGGCTGAACCCACGTTGCGGGTTGCTATCGATCGTTTGTTGTGAATAAACTGATTTGAGCAAACAAGTTGAGCTAAAGATTCAAGAATAGCGAAGCATTGCTTAGATTTTCTTATGGATCATGTTAAATCCCACTTGCCTTTCAGGGCGGGTTTACGCAACGACAATTTTCTCGCTCACTAGCTTTTACTTGGTTAATGCTAAATCTGCTGGCTAATACTCGCCTTTAGGGTGCGTTTCTTTGCATTCTCGCAACTAGAAGCTAGAATTTATCTGAAACTCCAACATGGCGGCGGTTTTAGCTCTGCCAACTCGAAACGAAACGAGTCAATAATTGAGTTTAGAAACGATTGAGAAATTGTTTCGTCAGGAGGAATTCTTTATCTTATTGTCACGAATTACAAGACCGCAAACATTTGCTCAAATGATGACGGATTTAGCTGATCCAGGAAGTGCTGTTACCATGGCAACGACACCTTTGCCATCGTGATTAAATTTCAGCTGCGAGAATGCAAAGGCGAGCCGTTGCATAAACGTGCCCTTATCGGAACATGCGGCTTTCGTGTTGTCTACATGTAGTAACTATGAGAGCGACGCGGATGCATATCTTCTCCTCGCGCCTCCCGACACGACGTAAGACAGTGACGATTTATAACAACAAGAAAGCCATTTTTACTGCAGTACAAAACGGAGGACCGATTTCTGAATGCCAGCATTCGATGGTTTGTTTTCGATTCGTTAACCCCGAAATGCACGCCATGTTGGATTGGATTTTGAATTCTCGCTGCGAGCAGCCATTTTTTCTACCGTCGTCTGACCATTGCTAGAGGCGGTTTTTTTGTGGGAGAACAGCAAATTTTGGAAATAGCATGAAATGAGAACAATGTAGTAGCAATGTTTAAAATTACTGTTACACTTTGTTTTTTTTATCCGTATTGTTACTTATAATACATTTAATTTAATTACAATTAATTACATTTAATTGCCGCATTCGATTAGTAGAAACTGGAAACTAATCGTAAATAAATAGCGGTTGACTATCAAATAGCGTTCGGCGAGCGAGAAGGTATCGGTGCGTATACGAGCCAACAAAAATAAAATAAAACAATATAATCTGTGAAAGATTAATTTTTAAATAACCTAGAAACATAGACCGAAGATTTACGCGAGCTAATCACTTGTTAATATTTCAATTGTGCATTTTGGTTACTTGATAGAGTTCTCTAATCGTATACGTTTAGGCTATCTATAAAATTCGAAATACGAAAAAAAAATTCCTATCAAAGAAGAGCCACCGATACTGAAAACAAGTAGAAATTTCAACTACGGAAAAACGCAATAATCGAAAACTAGATTGATATAATGAATCGTAAGCCTACATCATGGAAATACATTAAACTTGTAATGAACAAAGTCTCACTATCAATGCAAAACAAAACAAAAAAGACCTAACGAAAAAATGAGACGTATATTGAAGGAACTATCACACGAAAATGTTACCGGTACTAAGGTTATTTCGTCGCAAACGGTCATTTTTCATGCGAAAATTCTGACCCACTTTTCGCTTTAGTTTTTACCTTGGTAATGGTAGATTTGTTCCTTAGTTCACTAGATTTATTCGCGTGGCTTATGATGAATGTTTAAGAAATTAGCAATGGAATAAATGACCTTGAATAAGATTTGGCAAAGTCAATCATCTCTTGTCCACTTAATTACCTTCTTCCCCTCATCACCATCTGTCTCATGGTTTTGAAATGAAAGTAGCCAATAGACGGTCCGTTAAACTGCTACTTTTTAAATTGAAAATACGAATTCCTATCTTGCATTCGATCTAACGTTTAAGTTAATCTTTGTATTTTGTTATGTTCGATGCCTTTGCCACACGATGCAACAAAGGTAGAATTCGTTTATTCTTATTTCTAAATGTGTTGACGATTCGTTGCTATATCGTTGCTGTATTTATGAACACAGTTTAAATTAGCCTATGGCTGCAACGTCAATTCTAGAAGACGTGACATTCCGCTTCGAAATCTATCTTGCAGAATCATTGAGAATGTTGCAGGAACTTGGGAGTTAAAACCTCCTAAAAAAATGTCAACATGAATGCTTAATTCCAGCCAGATAGGTCGCATAAATTATTTTGGAGCGGAATTAGATACTCAGTGGTGAGGAGCCAGCAGCCAGTAATAAGCACTTCGACCCAAAACCCAAAAGGTAAACAACCCACCAAATTTCGCCATTGAAAATAGTGATGTCAGAGCCAAAATGGTTGCCGGTTTAAAGTGAGCAGCAGTCGCTAAACTTCGTCCAAACACTGATGTACACACACAATGACTTGGTTTGCATGAGTATAGTTGACACCAACAAAAGGACACCACTCAAATCCATTTTGAAAGCAAATGAAAGCCACTATCAAACATTTTTATGTTTTTTTTTTCAGTAAATTATTGAAAACATTTTATTAATAGAATTTTTTTTTGCGTTTGGGTAGGTAGCTGGATAACTTTCGAACTTTTAATGCTTTCTCGTTCATTTGAATTTTGAAGAAGGTTGGAAGATACGTCAGTTCGCAAATTCAGACCTGGAATCATAAAAGCACTTCCTTACTTAAGGAAGTTATCAGCGGAATAACCTTGATAATATTTGAAAAGGAAATCCGTTGCTTGGCCAACTCCTCATCACACATTGTGTACCAAAATCTAACGATAGATCGTTCGGTAGTACTCGAACTATCAACATGGAATCACAGCGTAACTGATCATATGTGTATAAGGCCGCTAAACGTTAATTAAGTGGTTCTCAGGAGTGCACGGCATGGGTTTTTTCTTAGCGCATGAACAGTTTTTTATGATATTGTAAAAAAAAAAAAAAAATTCGACAACGCATCAGCGCTTTCTCCAAACACTTCCTGGACCCAATGACCACATCACCTCTTTGCTCCGTTTATATGATCGCCTCGAAACAAATCTAAGGGTCGTTCAGGGGTATGTCACAACTAAAAATGTGGATCTAATGAATGACTTTTATCAAATGTACGAATTTTGCACGCTTTTGATTCTGGCATTAAAACAATTATTGTATTTCACAACAAAATGTAAGCTACTAATTTTATGTTGCTTGGTAAGGGAAAAAAAATAACCCTCGCCCGCATCTGAAAAATCACGAATAAAAAGTAAAAAATAAAACACCTCCCGTTCGCGGTCAATTTGTTTTACTACCGCTCCTGAGAACCACTTAATTAATTTTTAGCGGCCTAACGTGAAATTATTTTTTATTTATAAAAGTTACGTAAATAGGTCCAAAAGTCGAAACTCTCGACTGCAGAGCTTGTTGTTGTGGCGCAAATCTCGTCAACAGGGACTGAGGCTAAAGAATTGGGGGAACGCAGAACGAAGTGGGGGGGAGAGAGGGGGAGGAGTAAAAGGTGCTGATCGCTGATTCTGTGTCGAAATCCGATCAACGAGTCCAAGCTTCGTCGGGCTTTAAATACCCTTCACTCAAACGAGCCTTATCACATCTGTGTTCACGTCCAAGGCTTTTACCTGGTTCCCCTATTCCCCCGCTTCCCCTACGCATGGAAACCCTAGACTCTACCCGGTCGAAAGCAGCTAGCCTTCAACGGTCTTGCCACGCGTTTCCCAGGCTAGGGTCAGAGAAGCCTAATTTAGAGGTGCCTCTTGGAGCATAACTGACGCACGTGTTGGTTGGCACATGGAAAGACGACCTCATAGCCCTCATGACAGGACACAACAATATTATAGAGCTAATATAGAACATGGAACACGTAATGTGTTAACGTTTTTCCATTTAGCGTTTCCGAGCACTTAAATATGTGAATAAATACGTAAACGCGCAAAAATACACACACGGGTTCGTTCACTCAATCAGCGTTTATTAGCCAGCAAAAAATAGTTGAGCACCAGGTGGTGTTTGATGCACCGTTTGCAACATGGGGATTGTGGGGGGGGGAGGGTTGTTATATGAAACCTCCAGCATAGCTAGCCTGTAAATTCTGATGTACCGTTTGTAACATGGGGATGGGGAGGGAGGGGGGGGGGGGTATTTGTTTTATGAATTCCTTTTTACGAATTAGTTTATTAATAATTTTAGTTTATAAAAAAAGTACACGGATTACAAACAAAAGCGTTAAGTGTGCCGTAAAAAAAGGGTTATACGATTGAAGCATCACTTTACTTGTTAAAATGTACACGGATAAAAATTATGATTTTTAAGTTAAATAATCAAATGTCCAATTGAGAAAATTTCATCTATTTACATGTTGTTGTGATTTACGATTTTTTTTTGGTTCGTACAGCACAACAGCAAGTAAAGAGATGCAATTTCCTCAATTGTAAGTTTGATTATTTAAATTAAAAGCCATAAATTCTGTGGTTACTATTTTATGACGTCTTGTAACATCACTCTATCGTGAACTAGTGACGTAGTAGCTTATGGATACGGGGGATTTTAGCACTATAGACGCTTATCATCTGCATATCACCTGTGCTTGGCAGGAAACCGCGCTACTGAAGTTGAATAATCCTCAATACTAAAATGTCCACTCTCTGATAGAGTAAAAGCCCACAAACAGCGACAGCAAAGGATACAAGGAGTTTAATTTTCGGCACTTTACTGCTTGTCTTGGTCACCTGTAAACAATACACATAATGAATACATACACCAAAATCACTACAGAAACAATAAAACGTTCATACTTACAATATAAAACAATATAAAAAATTAAAATTAGCAGGTGAAGCCAAAGGTTGTTATGTGCTCACCCGCCATCTTGGAACAGAACAACCTCTGGCTTCACCCGCTAATTTTAATTGTTTATATGTTTTTATACTGTATTGTAAGTATGAACGTTTTATTGCTTCTGCAGTGATTTTGGGGTGTGTATTCATGATGTGTATTGATTATAGGTGACCAAGACGAGCAGTAAATTGCCGAAAATTAAATTCCTTGTCTTCATTTTGCTGTTTGCGGGCTTGTACTCTATCTGGGAGTGAACATTTTAGTATTGCAACCTACGTCGCCTGCAAAGTAAACTTGGATGGAATACACCGATTTCTCAGCCATTATAACGGTGATTTATTTCAACTATGAACGAGGAAGAAGAACGTTCGATGATGGTGAGGATGACGTCATCCACTATTTTGGACTAATCCAGCTTTCACATCATTTTGTGCAATGTAAATTGTGCACGCATTTTTTAAAGGATTTTGTAAGACTCTTGCAAGATATTGTCAGTCTACGTTTTTCGCTCCTTGGTATAAAACTGTAAGGATGGACTTATTAGAAGAGTGGCTATTACGATTAAGCCATCACCCTATATGATTATATAGAAATATTGTCGACAAAGTACTTCTGGTTCAACCACGTATAACATCAGCCAATTTGAATTATTTTTTGTGGCTATTGCTTATATTGAATACGCACAGACAGATTCCCCGGTTCCTTGACAGAATTAAAGATGCCAGTGCTAGAATTAGACCAGTGTTTCCCGCGTACCACTGTGCTCCAGCAAATTAAACCCATCCAAAATCAAAACTGTATAAGAGAAAACACCAAGTTTCCAGAAAGCGTCGGGCTTTGAAGGTAGTGATATCTTTCAACCAATCGTTACATCAACCAAATTGACATGGTTTGGTTTAATGTATGTCCATGCTTCACACGCTTAACTTTCTTCAATCCCATGTTTGTGCATGCTGGCTAACAAACGCAGATCGCTCGCTTCGCTTACTCAATCAACGTATCCCTCTTTAGTTGCGTCTCCCCAGGTTATTGTTAATCAACGCAATGATGCTGAATATGCTCATTAAATCAACCGTTACATCCGCCAAATTGAACATTTTTTCGTTTGCTTTGTTTACGTTCGTAATTAATTGTCATGCAGAAATCCTTGAAGTGACCTAGACCACTGATACAACGCTTTTTGTCGTCATGGCACTCCTCAACTGGTGAACTCTTAGCCAGTGGAGGAGTGGCCATATCGCTAAAGGCTATATGTCAGTGATCTGAGGGTGCTGGGCTGCCAGTTCGAATCCGGATCATGCCACTCTGACGAAACGTAAGTTTATAAAGATGGCTTACTATATCACGTTATTTCTAACTAGACGAAGCTCGTGCTATGCACGGGGCCGGTCATGAATTAAGTTTACAGACACACTTTCCCCGGCACACATTTCCCGACACATTTTTCCCGACATTTTTCGTGCCCGTGCCTCGTACATCTTATTGTGAGCCGTATGTGAGTTGATCGACCGCTCCTCCCGGCTGCACTTGCCATGCTGGTAGGATGGAAGAGTCCACTTGCAATGCGGGTGTGAGGACGGGAAAGTTATTGTTGGGCCTTTTTTTTTTCTTAACTGCTCAGCCGGATCTAAAATTATTATAAGGATATATGATTTTCGCTGTTTGGCTCGTTTTCCTCTTTCATTTATATAATATACAGCGATTTGTGCATATTTATTTGAAAATGATTTTTTAACTCAGAATTCCTTGCTTTGTAATTTCTTCTCTTTTACCGTTTTTTTTTATTACTATTTTGACGTTGAGAATTTTTTTTTCTTTCCACACATGGAGTGCTTGCTCGATTCACACTGAAGGTCACACCTTTCTACTCAGTAATTATACAAATCAAAGCTTTACTCGTCGTTGAATGATCACCAACAAACCACAGATCTATAGAGTATAGATCTCATTTATTAGAGGAAGCGGTTATGCCCATATTAGGGCAATGACGTCACCTTCGGGAATCGTCGGACTTTTACGGAAACACGAAGCTGTTTCTCGTCAAGATTCGGAGCATTACATTTAACTTCGTTTATGAGGAGCAAAAAATTAACGTTTAGGCCTACTTAATACTAAATACCAACAAACGAAATGACACGTAGGGTGACGAAATGTGATGGAGCTAGTATCGCTATGACAAATGTAGGAAAATAATCGTAAACATTGCAAACATAAAAACTGAACATCGTAAATCGAATTACTTCGAAAATCGAAACCGTAATTCGAAATGGTAAATCAAAATTACTTCGAGAATCATTTTGTGGAAATAAAACAAAAATTCTCGCACCGAATGCCACTCATGCTTTTACAGTATGATATCAATCATTTGTGCATTTTAGGGCTCAACTCATTTCCAGCAAATTTCCCTCGACCTTCGGTCTTAAGCACTTGCTGTATTAGGGCTAATAATGCCACATGAAGAAAATCGTCAAGTTCCATATACATTTTCTCATTCAACCACCTGCACTATTTCCTGGGAAATAAGTAACAAAAAAACGATAGGAGCGCTAGGACCCAGTTTGTGACCAGTGACATTGCCAATTTCGTAGCACAAGCGTAATTATTTTAATTATTTTAAGTACACTTTAAAAGGTATATGTAAAGGCTCACTTGAGATGAGGCACTTGAAAGTTCGACTGGGCTCGTTTCAACGTCAGTGTAGCAGTGAGACAGTAACAGTCACACTGACGCAGCACATGAGATGATACTGACATACACGACACGCGTTGTTTAATTTATGCCAACAAACAGTAATCCCGACAAGGAAGCCTCGGAACACGAATTTCGCTGGTTACTTACTACACCTGACGAAGCCAGGCATGAATCCTACTGAGAGAGCGAAGCGAGTCATGTGGGTAGTCGTCATTACAAGGCTTCAGTTTGTGGTTAATTGGGTGCTTGGTTGGGTGCCAGTGTTCATCTCCTCCGAAAGTAGGAAGGTTGGAAAAACGTGTTGGAAGACAGAAAATTAATTAGGATTTCGTTTAGGCGTGTAACAGGTTGTTTACACGAAATACAACCGGACGCCACGCAGCCAATACTTCGTGGTACCCCTTACTATTACGTGCAGCGACGGTGCACTCGGCCGATAGCTGATAAGCCAGCTAGAGCCGAGTGCCGTTCCTATGCAGGGTGCGTGCCCTATTGCCTAACCAGTTGGAACCGCTTCTTGCACACGGTTCTTACCGATTTCGAAATTCTTTGGAAGGAGTCTATTGTTTAGAACCGTAGCCTATCAATACAGAGGGTCTGGACTCGCTCTTCAGCTGGTGTTTGGGGAATCATCCTAACAAGTTGAACCTTGAGACAACTAGGACTGGGGCGGTGCCTAAAATGTGATATTTGCTGCATAGTCTCCAGGCTGTGCAGTAGAAACGGATTTTGAAGTGCGTGAAAACTTACTTCTGTTTGTCTCGCAAGTAGTATTTTCGTAGCTCAGGGTTTGGCTTTTCTCCTTGAATAAAGTGTAAAAATTATTTCGGACCATTGTTGCCCTGTTATTTTCGACATCATTATTAAGCTTCAGAATGTCGAAGTATACTGCCAAAGGACACGGTCCATAATTGTTTTGGAGCAATTATTGTCCAGCAAGACATGAGGCCCTTGCCCTTGCCCTTGTGTTGTTATGGTGTGTGCAATGGTATTGTGGTTGTGGTTGTACTAAGTTTAGCGGGGGGGGGGGGGGGGGCATGACTTTGGGTCAAGGCTCCCAGGGTAAATAAAACAATCAATGACGCCCTTCACTTTAATGAATGAAGCCACGGCCTACCGGAATGATTATTCACCTGAGCATATAGGATTTACCATCGACACCAGAGCAAAGGCAACACGCGTTCTCCTCGAGTGGATACACGATGGTTTCATAACCATTCTCACTTCAAAAATCTCCTCGAGTACTGAACATGCAATAGGAACTGAGAACCCAACTGAACCATAGAATAGGCTCAAGTCACAATGAATCCTAAGCCAGAGGATGCACTGATCGAGCGAGCGAAAAATCAGCGTTTGAAGCCGTAAGTAATAACTAATTGCGTGTGAGATTCACGTCCACGAAAGCGTAGTGGCTGCTAACAATGAGCAATAACAGTTTGTGCACTGTAAATTCTAAGCAGCGGTGTTCAAACGTTCATTTTTGTATCGTTTGCTTATGAACTGAAGCATTAGGGCAGTAAAAACTGTGATAAAACACGAATTTCGCTGAATAACATCGACGCCTGCTGAGCGAGTGAAGCTAGATACTTTTATATCCATTCCTCCCACCAAAACGTAAAGGACGTTTTCCTACAACAATCACACAACAACAAATGACTTGATGATCGAAGGTTGACTTCGGAATGTACGATTTTTAAAATAACAATCGTATATCGGCAATAATAAATCTCGATATGATTAAAGGAAATTTTTATTTCTTCTCTTTCACCATTGCTTATTTTTTTTATATATTTTTTTATTATTACTTCTGTCCCTGGGTTTTTATTTTCTTTCAACAAAACGAGCACTATCCTCGAATTATACGGAAAAGACCGCACCTTTCTACTCAGTAATTAAATAAATCAAAGCTTTACTCGTAACTGAATGGTTACCGACAAACAGACCACAGATCTATGCAGTATTATCTCCCTTTGACGAAGCGGTAAAAAGTCGATGTTGGAAGTATAGAAATAAAGCGACCAAAGAGCTAAACGATGAGAAACGAAGAAGTTGGAAGAAGAATCATAGACCCTCGATAGGGTAGAAAAGAGGGTGCAATCATTCTTAAGTGCACACTATTTAGGACACACAAAATTGAACTGATGGTGTCATACAGTTATGCCCAGAGAACTTTTTTTATTTTGTCAAAAAAAGAAGAATTTTTCTGAAAGGGCAGGGATCCCACCCTCGTTGCCATCTGTGATGTATTTGTGCTTGGAGTTGAAATACATTGTGGGTTCTACTTAGCCATTGGTAAAGAGACAACTTACTCAGCGGTAGGATAACACAAGATTGGACATTTATTCCTTGTTACATGAGCTTAAATAAACTTTACATCTCTACACTGTGTGTACATGTCATGTGACACTGTTTGGTACTATGGCATTACAGTTGTATGGATAGACCCTAGTGCTATGGCAGTATGTTATGGTAAACTGTGAAGGGTTAACATTGAGGAACTAAAATGTCTACCATTGTGGTGCCTCACTAATGACACCACACAGGGGTTCAAATATGTCCATTAATTTCAGGCCGGCAAGGTGCCGTTATCAGATTCGTCGCATTGCCAAACAATTTTCCAACTGCCAAACAACAAAAATTAATTTATTTACCAAACATTTTGGAAACCCACGAATCACTCGAGGTGTGCACCACCCCCTGCGATACTGTTCCTTTAATAAGCATTCTATTGCCCAGTTTGTTCCTGTATCAGCTCAGTTTGTTTATTCCATTGTCAATTTTCTTGAACTCATCCTCCTGAAAAACTTTTAAACTACCACGGATGAAATTTTACCAACGTTTTAACCCTTAATCAGTTCGTCCAACGTCATGTGTAACTGAGTGCATCTCTTGAATACAATAACCGTCAAAGATAACCTACTCTACCTGACCATGCAAAGCTTCTTAAGTTTCTTATTATTATAAATCAGAAAGTTTTGAAAAGCTTGTGAATTTTATGATCATTCTAAATCAGAAAGGTTTAAGCCTAAGGGTTTAAAGGCCTTGAATACCGCACCAACATTTCGATTTCGACGCCAATAAAGCTAACCTGGTAAGGTTGTTACCTGTTATTTCTTGGTTATTTAATTCATCATTCTGGTCGATCCAACGTATTTTTTTAAACTGCCAAACGTTCTCTATATTCGCAGGTATTTTCACAACAATAATAATTAGGTGTCCACAACATTTAAAAAAAAATAATAACTCTTATTCGCTTTACTATTATTTTTTGGTGTTTCATTGTAATACATTGTCACTAATGTGACAGTAGAAAATTTCGCATTACTTTTTTAATTTATTCTGTGCGAGGTGTTCAATTTGTTATGTGCTTCAGTCACAGATAACTGTTTTTCTTTCATACTTTGAGTTTTTATTTTTCGTTGGTTTATTAAAACTGTATGTCAATAATAATAGCCATCCTCTTTTAAGTTTGCACAAATATGTAAAATTGTTAATTTGATGTGAGACTTGGTGGTATTTAATTTGGCATTTAGCTGTTCGAAAAATGCAGTTTAAAATAAAAATTAATTGTATTATTTAGGTTGCGCATTAATTAACAGATGTGCTATAATTAACTTATACCACGAGTAACGTAAATAAACCGTAAATCACAAGGTCACGGGATACTTTAGCAGGCTGACCGTATCAAAAACTGTCCAAGACATACTCTGTTTATGTTATGTATATTATGTTTGCATCATTTATTTATTTACCTAAATGATTCAATACATTTTAAAATATACGTTTTTCGAACAGCATAAAGCCAAATTAAGTATCACCAAGTATCTTATCAAATTAAAACTTTTACGTATTTGCGGAAACTTGATGGACGCTGTCTGCTATTGTTGAATCACGGTTATTTATTGCCTGCGTCATTTTTAGTGTGGAAGCCAAAAATCAAGTTTCTTTCCTTCCTTCTTTGTGACATATAAGTCTCCACTAAGAATGGTTGAACAGCTTCTAATATCTGCTGGCGCCAGAAGACAGGGTCTGCCCTGGTAGTGCAGTGGTTTAAGTGCCGGTCTTGTAGGCTGGATGTCCTAGGATGTCCCAGTTAGGGCAGTTGTCTTTTCTTTTTTTTGCAGATTAAGGCATCTTCTTGTACTCAGATAGGGCCAATCTTTACTGCTTCTGTCTGCATGCTTCGTTAACAATAACCTAATTTTTTTTTAATGTATTTTAAATAATTATTTGTTTTTTCTGTACACATTTTATTTTTCAGTTATGTTTTAATGATTGCTACCACAGCATTTTGTTGCTGATTTCCACAAGCTCTCATGAATGCTTGTTTTGCTTTACTGCAGCCCTAAGCCCTGTAATTTTTCATTTGATCCAACTACAGTAATGAAACGGCTTAATTTCTCTCACAGAAATACAAGAAATATGTTTAACTGCTCAATTTCATAGGTAATATATCCCTAACACAAGGGTAGAAATCGTTTATTTTTTAGAACACGAACATTTTTGCTCCATTAAACTCGTGACTGATCCGTCTGTATGAGCTAATTATTAAGATTTCAAGCCACGAAGTGATCCTGGGTTTTCCCACTTGAAATTGTATTGCTAAATTGTGGCTTTCATCGTCGTGGGACAGATAACCCAGTTTGGGTTCGTCCTCCCTAGGCAGCACGAGCTAGTTTCTGTGAGTTTGAGTTTACCAAAAAGATCACTAACTATACGAGATGGAATAAACAGAACATAAAGCCAGTTCCCCTCGATTATGGTAAACAAATACAGATTCAAATCTATTTCCGTTGCCTTTTGGACTTAAATATTAGATTACCTGAGCGGGAATTAATCCTCGAACTTTGACAACAAAGGTCGAAGCTTTACATACACTGAAATGGCCAAAATATGGCTTAGCAGTAGAACTTTGGCCATTGGTTTCAAAGGTCGAGGGTTCAAGTCCCACTTAGGCAGTCTGATATTTAAGCCCAAAAGGCAATGAAATTGGTTTACATCTGTATTTATTGATCACAAGATGGGGTTCGAATGGGAAATGGAACTGTGTCTCATGACACGTCCAATAAGTTTATTAATAACCAGTCACAAATATTTATAGTTAACAGTTAACTATTTTCAATTTAGTTACAGTTAACAATTTTTACATTTTTTTTGTTTCATTTTGTTTCGCTGTAGTTTTGCTAAACGTTCGCAGGTTGTCTTATTACGGAAACAATCAGAGAATTTCACTGAATTTCTTTCATTCATGCAATATTAATAAAACAATTTTAAATATTATTGTAACATTTTAATTATTGATACGTTTTATATTCAAGTGTCTTGTTTATTTGTACTTATTCGTGTTAATATTTGATGACAAATGTATCAGTTAGCTCACTGTAGGCTATAAGTTATATTCAGGTTTACAGTTCTGTTGAAACCAACAGTCTTTCGCGAATTGCTAATGTTGTGGTTGCTATAAAAACTAACACCGTACTTCAAATGGGTTTAATTAAAATAACTTCACAAGAACTGTTTCTCGAGTAAAGTGTGCTGCGGACTTGTAAATATACAACTCAGCTCATGTGTAGTTTATTTATCACGGTGTAATGTGCTACGTAACGCAGTAATAAACAAATCGCGCCTACGTAGAGGTTGCCATCTTTTGAAACCGAGAAGCTTCTCATTATGGGTGTTCACTAGTTAGCACCAGTTAAAAGCAGTTAAAACTTGTAACAATCAATGTCCCATCGAAACCAACCAAATGCAACCTAATCTAACCCTCTCTCATTTACTTTTATAGCTTCTCGTTCATCAAAAAGCGATTAATTAAGGTGTTTTCACCGTTTAAGTATACGATTCTGGTTTTGTGTGGCTCGATAGTTTTGATCGAATAAGAATTTTTGCACAATGACTATTATCTTAGAAAAATAGCCTGGATTTCAAGATTTTCAGCTTTCCATGGTTATTAGAATTTTGTAACGATTTATTGTGAGTTCAAAATTATTTCTTAATAATTATTTAGTCAGGAAAATGTTTTGTAGATTTTATTCCAATTGATTAAAACGCTTCGGTGATGGACGTGTTGGACTTTTATTTGGAAGTATAGCAGAAGTGGCCGTATTCCTAGAGTATACAAATTACGTAAAAACCAATTATTACATGTATATCAGAATAAAAATTTGGATACGACGAACAATTGCAATATTTTTATGAGCGTGAAGTATGTAACGTACTATCATATGTAACGTACTGTCACAGAATATATAGAACTGTTTGAACTGTTTAACTAACGACTCTAAGCTTTGTTGGCCCCACTCACAACAACATGAGTGGGGCCAAAAAAGCTTAAAGTCGTTAGTTAAACAGTGCAAGCCTTGTTTTCGGAAAGTAAGTCAAGTTGTTAAAACTAACGAGTGTTATTGAGAATTAATTTCACGAGTGTGAACACTATGAAACCCAAGGGAAATATTTGCTAATGAATAGCACGAGTAAGTTTAATGGGCCAAGGCATGTGTGGTAAAAAAAAATTCATAATTCCCAATATCCGCGGGGTAGTTGATTACAGAATTTCTCGTTGTTTTTCTTTATTATGCACTCTGAATTACGCAGAATTAATATTTATTTTTTATTGTTTTGTTGATATTTTATTTTATTTTATTTTTTAAGGTTTAATTTTTTAAATAATTTATACTTTACTAATTTTTTATTTATTAATTAATAATAATCAATAATAATTATTAAGACGATTTGTTGACACATTTTTTAAATAAAAAATACGGCGATCCGAATTTGTTGCTAATTCACGTGGTCGGCTGTTACACCGGATGATGCAGCGAAGCTGTCGGAAGGGGTAGCCGGTTCTGTGTGATTACTTGTGTTGCTAGGAAACACAAACGAACGATAACCAACGTATTTCGAGAGAAATGCTTTCAGAATTGTTTATGGTATACCTATACCTATGCCTATAGGAAAATACATATTTTCATTTGGAATTAATGCACAAATTCGTATCATGTCGACTTAGTAACGTTTGAAGCGAGTGACGCCAACCAAGATGCGGTGTCAACTTCGAATAGCTCCGGCCATGATGCATCACAGTCGATCAAAGAAACCTACAGGCTAATCCCTAACTGATTTAGTGTTAAATTTAGCCATTGAACATCGACAGACAGTGAATGGACGACTTTAGTACGTGATCAAGAGAACAAATTTGTAGCAGGGGAAATTCTCACAATATGTTATCAAGGTAATACAAAATATTATGATAAACTTACAATACCTATGCATTGACTTGTTTTGTTTTGCTTCAGTCGGCTATTCCTGTATACCAAACGCTATACAGCCGTCTCGCGTAGTAAATGAACTTTCTAAGAGTAAAGACTTGAACCTATTGCCATCAGCGAATGCATAATACAAGTTGGAATTATGAAACTTGAATAATTTTGTCTATCGCTCTCAAACTTCTGTCAAATTTGCACTTATAATTACTTGTTCAATCCTATTATGACTCATAAAATAAATGAAATGTTCGCATACTGATGTTTATATTCGGCCGGCATAGGTTCTCTTCTGTTTACATTACATTTTAGGCAGCAGCGTAACTACAGGGTGGCTTCCCCCCCTCTCAGGTCCCTCCGAAAGTCAAAATATTTACATTAAAAAAAAAGACTCTAAATTGCCTTTGTAAAAGCGGCAAGACGCTTTTAGCTAGGTGAATTTTCTTTTCGTTGAGCTGCCACGAACGATAAACTATTCAAATCAGCACAAACAGCTAGAAAATACAGCCAAAAAATTCTAGAGACTGTCTTGTCAGATGACTCATTTGTCATCATGGGTTGTCTTCTTCTTCATCTTGTACACTAGTTATTTAATTTGCGTATATAAACTGTATTTAAAAAATGAGTTTCGAATCTCTCCATTCGTTCGTCCCCCTGCCATTAAAAAAAATGTAGTGAGTGGCCCATAAAAACACACGAACTGAAAAATGTGCAAATCCAAACTTTTTTCCAAGTTTTTTTTTCTTCAAGAAAGTGAAAATAGGGACCACCTGACTGGAGTACGAAAAAGTGGGCCCTTTTTTCGCTATAACAAAAAAAATTATAAAAAAGTACGGACTCAGAAATTTTTCAGATCTTGTGTTTTTTTATGGGTCATCCTGTATATTGAGGGGGGGGGGGCTAATTTGCCACCGGCCCCGCCAAACGTAGCTGTACCCCACTGAATTTAGGCTAAATGAAGCAAGA
The DNA here is from genome assembly GCA_023313725.1 of Lithobius niger. Classification (NCBI taxonomy): domain Eukaryota; kingdom Metazoa; phylum Arthropoda; class Chilopoda; order Lithobiomorpha; family Lithobiidae; genus Lithobius; species Lithobius niger. Next base: position 11,283 of record JAHWFP010002372.1, on the reverse strand, counting down.
AGTCTGGATTAAAGACTGGCCTTGTGAGGATACACAATACACTAGTCTGAGAAAGAAAGAAAAGATTACTGCCCCGATTTGGACTCGAACCCAGGACACCCCGTTTACGAGCCGGGCGCTCTACCCTTTACCTTGTGATTTCTTCCTTTATTTACTACTTACATTATTTCTAGTGTGGAGGCCAAGAAGCAAAGTTGCTTTCCCTCCTTGTATGTTTGTTTGTGATCTTTAGGTCACCACTGAGAAAGATTGAACAGCTACTTAGCTCGGCTGGAGCCTGTAGTCAGTACCCACCCCGGTCGCGCAGTGGTTAGAGCGCCCGGCTAGTAAACGGGATGTCCTGGGTTCGAGTCCCAGTCGGGGCAGTAGTCTTTTCTTTCTTTCTCAGACTAGTGTATTGTGTATTGTCACAAGGCTGCTTCATTTACCCTTTACCTTGTGATTTCTTTCTTTATTTGAATTTAGGCTATTTATTGAAGAAAAATATTTAAATGCAACTATAACAAGATTCACAGTACAAAAAGCTTGTTTGAGGTTACTCTCCTATTTTGATCTCGGTCCAGTTCATCTTAACATTAAACATCTAAATTTCACACACTAAAGTCGGTGTTACGCCTACAAAATAATGACAGGCTTACAGCGAGAATAATTGAAAGATGTAACTGTCGATAGAAAGAATGAGTTGCAATCCTTTGTTGATAATTTACAACAAAATGTACACTGAGGAATAGAATGCAATAGTAGGATCATTAGCAGGATGAAACGCTTACAATTTAGATTTTTATGTCTGCTGCCATTTAAAATCATAAGTGATTAGGCCTAACTACTAGGCGGACTTGTTCTTTTATCCTTTTCTTAGTAGGCCTACGTTATTTCTAACTGGGTCTCTTGATACGTGTTCTGTTGAACCATGTTTGATGAATTCCTATATTAATCCCTTTACGCAATTTGTCACCTCATATTGGCATAATGTTATTAATCGTTTTAGTGTGATAGTTACGTCATATTTACGTTGCTTATAACTGCGTATTTTTAAAAATAATTTTTTCTGCCGTAAACTGTACCATCCACTACAGTGTGATTATGAGAGTTTAATAAGCGTACGATGCCCTTAAGAAGATGGCTGACAGTCTGTTATGATTTCAGGGAATACGTGGCATACACTCCGTTCACTGAAATTAGCTCATAGCTGTCATGCCAACAAACAAATGTTTGTGGCTTACATTAATTAATTTATTTTATTTTCTGCTGCTTGTTATTTTATTCGGACATAGGCCCAAAATTGTTTCTGTGATGACTATATAATGGGACCTTTGAGGAAGCCAACTGTGAATCAATTCACAGTCGGAGAGATCGTAATGAGAGTTTTACCAGATCTTAACGACTACACTTGCTCTTAAAATAGTTCAAACTGGTACGAAAAATGGTTACCAAGGCATACACAATTTATTATTGTTTGGTCATTTTGATGTGACCACAATACATTCCGGTGAAACCTAATGCCTCCATGAGAAAACTAACTCTTGAATAGGCCTATTTAGCACTTTAACTATTGCTTAATGCTGCCGATTTTATCGATTTCCCCATCTGGGGACATGATAAATTCCAAAAATGGGACTGAGCACTTTAGAACTATAGGTTATAAAACTGTATCGAACTGATTAATGGTATCCAGCATATTTTATTTTGCGTGGTAAACGAAAAAAGAAAACCACAAGATTAAATAGTTCCACCTTTTTGTCACCAGAGCTCACAGCACTAGAGTACTGAACAAAATACAGACACAATTCTCTTTTCGACTTATTTTTAGGGTTTTTCTTTTTGTAATAAGAGTATAGTCTACTTATCAGCTTCACGAGTGTCCTGTTGCGTTGTTATGAAGGTGAGAATATTCTGATTAGCTAATATTCTGATTAGCTAAGATCCAGGCGTTGCAAGATTACTTATTACTTACCGTAACATTTTGGATAATTTAACTTCTTATACAAGCCTTTCACTGAAGAGCAACGGAACACCGAACAACAACAGTCACGCTATTCGTTTGCACGCAGTAGGCTACAGTCCGATCGTGGACTGTAATTACAAAATTACTTAATTTTACTGGATCCTATGTAAAAAGAAACAGCTGCAGATACCGAAATATTAGAAAAAGTTGGCGATAACAACAACGCTATGTTGGCCACTTCCGGTGGAAGTAAGGAAGCATGTCAAACACGCAGTCATGATGTAAATTTGTATCGTTTTCTGCTCCATTCATTAGATGTTTTTTTTACAATAATGTGGACGTTTTTATGATGTGGACGAAGCTCGGTGTGTGTCCACTCATTCCGCATTGCAGCCTTATCTGTGTTGGTGTCCTTTTTTGTATCATGCCCAAACGTATAGATGTGAACATTTTTACAGTAATATTGTTGTTGTTTGTTTTTAAGGAGCACGAACCCATACTGGGTTATCTATCGCACGACGATGAGAGGACAATTTAGCCCCTCATACAGTAATGTGAACGTTTTTACAATAATGTGAACATCGCTACTGTGTCCACTCAATCTGCATAGTTACTTCATCTGTGATGGCCTATTTTGTAGTTCGATGCCCAAAGTACAGATAATAATATGGACTTTTTTACAATAATGTGGACGTCGCGCACAGTGTCCACTCAGTCTGCATTGTTGCATTATATGACGGTAAAATTTTTTGTATGATGGCCAAAGGGTTTCAACGATTTCAAAGGATTTCAAAGGGTTTCAAAGGGTTTAACGAGCGTTAACCACTCCTGGTCTGGCCTGGTGTATGATGGCCAGATGTGCTGATAATAATTGGACATTTTTTACAATATTATGTGGACATTTTTACAATAATAAGGGCATCGTTCGCTGTGTCACTCACTCCGAATTGTTGCTTTATCTGTGATAACCTTATTTTTTGTATGACGTAGTCTTTTTAATTGATGTGATAGCAAAAATTGGTTTAGTACCCTGTTCAACAGTTTCACGTAATTTTATGCGACGATACATTCCCATCAACTCATTAATAGCCTATCATATTGCCAATAATAACATTCAATAATTTAGTCGTTATTTTATCTATCTAAAGGCCGTGCATCAGTTATACTTCTCATTTGGGATATATATATAAGCTTCTTTTTTTGTATATTTTAAAAAAGTTAGGCATTGAACAAAGCATCGATTGAAACATATATCTGAGCTGTTTTAACACTGTTCTCTGAATCTGAAAAGATTTTAATAACCTGGCACTACTCTCTCACCTTTAATGCAATTCGTACACAATTTAAGGGGTCTTATCCTGTATAATTCTTTTGCCAACCATGCCTGTTTTGCTGTCAAGTCTAAGATCAAATTACATGACTACGGTATGCCATACCCACGGGTTCGTCAAACCCATTTTTGGAGCGTGCTTCTACGTTCAGCCTATGTTTCACAGTGCTGACACTGACGTAACCATCCGTCGTGTAAGTTTTATCGTGAGCCTTATTATCGGCGACGTTTTGACGTCCACGTTCGACTTGATCAAGAGCATGTAAACAATAACAGAACCAGGTGTTTGGACAGGGCGCGCAGTGCCACAGTATTACATCACGCACGTTCTACTCACCATTGCTGACGACGATGTCCTTGACGCTGGGTTCCAGGGAAAACTTGGGCGTCGGGCTTTGGGGATCAGCATTCGAATCAAGTGGTGATGGTGGCGACGATGATGTACTGGATGGCCTCTTGCGTTCCTTCACGTGGTTCAGTCCGAGGATAGCGTCGATGGTGTGAGTGGCAGCGGGGGCTCCCGCTTTCAGGTCGGGGTGGTCCGAAAAGGACGCCATCAGAGACGCCGCGGTCGTGGCGTTCATGATGCGTCGCTGACCCTCTTCCGAACGCTCGCTCTATGCTCGTGCTGAAGGAGTAACGATAGACCAAAACGAAATATTTAGACCAGATAATGTCAAAAGTCGGACCGAAGATTGCGTTCGTGTTGTGTTGGAGATGCCAGTCAGCGAACAGCGAATCGAGGCTTAACGGCACACTCGAGTGAATGCATCACCGGCTTCATCTCTCCCCCCCCCCCTCTCACCCTTCCCTCCATCTTTTGTCCGCCTCCGACGCTACGCGAGCTCCCTGCTAGCTCCATCCTGATTGGCTGCCCAATCCGCCTTCCCCGTCGCGCCCCGCCTACGCTCCACCCCCACCTCCTCCACCCGTCACCGTTCTGGCGCCAATCAGCGAGCGAGGCAACGCGGGAGCAACAGTTCCAAACTCAATTAAATTTCCCGCAACGAGGTAATGGCCGGCGAAATTTCATTATCGTCACTCTCAGCGGGTTGATTGCCCGTGTTTGGCCATAATTGGAGAAAAATTCTCCGTTTACAATGGAAATTACGTGCTTTTCCACCACCGCCACCCCTCCCCCTCCCTTACCCTGCAGCCCAGCCAGCATGGATGCAGCTGTGGCGAAGCAGAAGAGCGTGAGTTGACGGACACAACCTTGTAGCCGACATATGAAGTGCAGAAATTTTTTTTTTGAAAAATCTGCACTGCACACGTGCATTGTTTGCACGGCAGCAAAGGTTTGGTTAACATAGAAAACCTGTTGCTAGATCCTTGGAACAACAACATTGCAAAACTGCCACAAATGCCAAGCAACGTCTAACAGCAACCTTGAATTAAAGTCGACCGGGGAAGAGAGGCAGGTTTCCAAGATTCGACCCCGTGTTCCACCACTCGTTCTGAGTCATGACCCCATGCGGCCAGCTGTCGAACAAGTAGCCATTTTTAATTCCGCGGAAAACGTACTTTAAAAATCACGTTGTGGAAGTTTTTACCTAATAAACAAGTAGCCTACGAAAAAAGTCGCTTGTGCTGTGATTAGTCCAAGCATATGTTAATTCACAAGCAGTAACGTTTAAACAACAATGAAGCAAAGACGGAGTTTGTTTCTCAAGTCAAGGCCTGCTGGAGCAGTAATTGTGTCTTGTCTCCCGGCTCCACGTCAGTTCACGAACGTGCCGGGAAGTTAACGCCTCTTTGTATTACTTTGGTAAAATAAGAGTCAAACAGTGTTAAATCAACTAGTCTGGAGAGAGGAAGCGAAATCCACAGATTTTCTCCTAGACGAACTTGTGACAACGGTGAAACACGATGTAGGCTATCCAATTTGTTACAACATGGCCAGCCTACTCTCACGCCCCAATGACTTGTACGCATTTATAAGCTCCTGTAACAATAATATGCTGTACATATTTTCATGGTGTTAAGACACCATGGATTTCAGATAACCCCTCCTTTCCTTCAGCCCGTGTTATAGATATCACGCGATATTTGGAGACCTCACCATTTGAATTTGACTAGCGGACGGATGAAACTCAAACATACTGGTTTCCCAGCACACCTGTCCGTAAGTGGTGGGTGGATGAGTGGGTGGGCATAAGGCATTTTTTGTTCTGCAGCAGAGATATTCAATTATTCATGCTAACTCGGTCGTCGTCGATTAGCATTGTCGTTAAAATTTTGTTGTTGCTGTTCGAAGAAGAAAATCCTAGGCATGTCCTAGAAAATTTGTCCCTCTTCGTAGTGAAAACCTTAGCAGTGAAAATGACGTTAATTCGACAATTTCCCTTTTTTATTTTTCGAAGAACAACAACAATGCTTCACATAAAAAAAAGAACACAACAGTGCTAAATTACAGTATATGCTGTAACCGAAGATCCCAAATGTTTCAAACTCCGGCTAACCTCTCCCTAACATATCCCGAGAATATTTTGTATTTTTCGCCTCTAGGCTGAACACTGCCAGATAGGTTTTTCTTTCTGATAAACTATCGCATTTTGTATAAACTTTTATATCACGCATGACATTTTTATATCTTGGTTCATGTTGTTTATTTCTACTGTGTATTTCGACATGCATTTCTGCCATCTTAAATTCTATTGTTACATGCACCTCAAAGTAATGAATTTCTTTTTTAAGTGTGTATATTTGTATGCAGCCCAGCCATTGGCACAGCGGCTATTGTTATAATAAAGTTAAAGTTAAAGTTAAAGTTATTCATCCTGTGGTGGATGAATAAACTTACTTACTTACTTACCTACTTACTTACTTACTTACTTACTTACTTAGTTAACACCTCCCCCCCCCTACCAAAAAGTGTCATACGTGATACCAGTGAGAACCAAAGAATTGAGTGACATTCGAAAACGACTATGTCATGTCAGCAGTGCCTGCTTCAATTTCGAATACGTAGAATTTTGGTGACAAGCAGTCGTGGTCATGTGGATTGTTACATGTAAAAGTTCCTAGGCATTTTCTAGCAAAATTGGCCCTCTCCGTCTCGAGATAACCATAGCAGTTGAAAACGTCGACAATCTACATAATAAGATCGTTGAACTCAAAGACTAACAAGACTATCAAGACTCACATTTTTAGGTAACAATCACTTGAATCCCTTTACATTCTTTACATTCTTGGTGCATGTGTTCGTACACGTGTTATGTCTTTGCTACGGTGCAGAACAATTCTTGGTCCACATGCTAAGGATTTCACTGCGGAGCACGAGGCTTATCATTGCTACCTGGTAAAGTATGTCGGCAACAGCTATGTAAGTGAAAACAGTTTTAAGTTAGTGTAGAGCGGATGGAAGAACTTGTTCCTTAGTGCTCTCGTATAGATTGTAAATAAATAAATAAATAAAACAACAATGAGGCTTGTTATGCCGTCGATTTACTTTTTGGGTTTCCTCTAGTTTAACTATATTTCTGAAACTACTTATTCGTCCAGCTTTTGCCGACGTCTTTGTTGAAACCGTTGTTGCTAAAAGCACTGTTTAAAAGTAGGAGGTGTAAACTGGGAAGGGTCTGGCCTCAGTCTCCCAGGTTAAAGCGAAAAATTTCATGCGTAGTATCTCCAATGTTTTTGAATATATTTGAGCAAAACTTTTGTATATATGCCTTGTTGGGCTTGTTCAGCATGCATACCAAAACCCGTTCGACGAAAAACTTAATAGTGGCAAGCATGGTATGCCTAAAGTATCACGAATTAGAAAACAAAATAAACTCGTTTGGTGTTTAAAGTAACCGATGTGAAAACAGGAAAGCAACACGAATAAGTTTTCTTGCAAGGTTTCAGATAACGTATGTGCTGTAGTGTTTAGTCCACGCGAAACCTTACTGCTGAATTAAAATATTTTACCGGGTTTCCTTTCGAACACGGTAAGCTAATGAGTGGTGTCTCCGTGCATTGTGTTACTACTTGCCTACATGACATCGATGAAAAACAGCAAAAAAACTAAGTCATTTTATTATCACTAGGGTGATGTACGGAGGAGTCTTCTACAGCCCAAAATCCTCCTCCTTCTCGGAGCCGGACATCCTTGCAGGCTGCAGGCCTCCAGCTGAGGGAATTCATGCAGCAAAACATAAGATGAGTACCTAAAAAATGTAAAGATATGGATTGACTCCTCGCTCTTCCGCCAGCATCAGCCAACCCATCTAGCACCAGCACCAGTAAATGCAGTGAGAGATCTGACGTCAGGTTAGAGATGAGGGTGAGGGTCTCCACATGTAATGCTATGTTATGTTTTACCCAGAGCTGAAAATACAACCTTATCCACCATGTTCTGCAGCTAAACAGGACCACACAATCTCACGCCAGCCCTTGCGAATGGGAGGATGTTGATTGTACGATCCTCAAAATGTACTTACCACTGCAACATAACACAGTCCCAGAGATGAACAACAAATCTCAGGAGAGGAAGACGCATAACAACGCAAAATTGGAAATAGGATAGAAAGCAACAAGAAAAAAAATGAATGAGTAAGGGCTTGTGTGAAAGGCAGGCAAACAAACATAGGCAGCAGAATGCTTATCCCAAATGGTCGAGATGCTTATTCAGAAATCTGCATTCTGCTATGGTTTATTAAGTCCCACTATGATGCAAGTAGCAATGATCCAAGCAATGATCCAAGTAGCCAGGAGCATCAGAGCCAAGGGATGGTAACGCATGATCCAGGTCTAGATTTGGGGCTTGTTTCACATCTCTGTAACGTGTGGCACAGTGGCAAACCGGACCACTACGCTGAGAATGAGGTTGGCACTAATAACCTAGCTGTTGATCCACCATTAAGCCTCAACCCCCCCCCCTCAACAACGTGATAAGATAAGGGTGGCCGCGCACCAAAGTCGACAAAACGTCGCACGACAGGACATTTTGTCAAACCCTGTCTCAGCATGATGCAAACGTCTTCAAAACCATAGGAATGAGCTGAGACACACACACACCGGATGTGACGTTGTTGTGAGACGTCTTAGGCATCTTACGACAACAAAGCGAAGCTCCTTCTAGTTTTGTGTG
>JAHWFP010002371.1:0-30890 GCA_023313725.1 Lithobius niger | reverse complement strand
CAGATTGACACGGCCGTGTCAATCTGGCTTAGCGGTAGGACCTTGGCCTTTGATTTCAGAGGTCGTGGGTTCGATTCCCCGCTCAGGCAGTTTGACATATAAGTCCAAAAGGCAACGTAAATAGGTTTGCATCTGTATTTAGTTAACCAATTTCGAGCCCATTGGCTTTCCGTCCCGTTTATGATTAAATTATTATTATTACTATCTATTAATCTATTCAAGAGATTGCCATTAAGGTAAGAAATCTCAAGACTGACAGTGAAATGAAGAAAAAATAAAATAACTCCAAACTGTGTTTTCAACAAAAAGGCACAGTACGGGTGACGTCATATGTTTTTCGTGAGTCACAATATTTTCATGCAAACGGGATTTAGGTCTCTATGTCTCTTAACCCTGAATCTAACTAAATCAAATGATAGTTTGGCGTACTGTTAAGGGGAAATCACAGTATTTTTATGCAAACGGGAAATCACTACAATGCTATGTAAAACCTTCCACATGCGGGGGGGGGGGGGGGGGGGATGCCCTAGTCAAAAAAAAAAAAAGAAAACTGAAACAGTTTCCTCTGGCTTTTTCCCGCGGCCTTTTTTATCGCGGCTAATTTCAGACTTTTACTCCGAGGCTTTTTTTCTTTTCAGCGCTCCAAATTGTTAAGTGGTAGAATTTGTTAGTGCAGGTTCAACACGCTAATGTATAACCACTTGGTCTAAAGTTAGTAAATTGGTAGCTAGCTTGATGTTTAGCACGTATAAGTGCAAAAAGATCTAGATAAACTTTTAGGTTTTATTTTGAATTTCCTATTAACGGAACTTTCTAAACGTTTAATTCAAAACTATCCAAAAGGTTTTGTGATTGAAACTATGCAAAAAAACGTTACGAAGTTGTGTTTTTCTCCTGCCCACCGTCTCAAAGAAAACTGTTTTAAAATATTCACTATTCAGTGTAAAATATTCATTGATAAAGTATTCATTAATAACAATGTGTTCGTTTTGAAGGAATGTGCTGATTAATTAATGTTGATTCGTTTAATGTGTTTAATGTGTCACTATCACACTCTCGGTAAGCTGAAAGAAGGAAAACATCACTGAAAATATTTCTGTTAAAAAAAAGCGCTTCTGAGTAATGAACAGTCCTGTGTTTGTAGCGACCATGTTCTAGTGAGCAAGATAAAATTGTGTTTATTTCTGAAATCTGAAATCGCTTTACACGCTTTTTGGCAAGCCTTGTGAGACAGACAGGATGGTAATAACGTACGAGCTATTAAAGGCACTGTCGAGGAATGGGCAGTCGCCGTGAGGAGGTTGTGTTGGCCCGTTTGGGCATTGGTCACACCCGACTTACTCACTGTTTTCTTTTGCGTGGGTTGATCCTCCTGAATGTTATTGGTGTCGACGGCCGCTTACGGTCCGGTACTTCCTTGTAGATTGTCGCCATCTTAGAATAGAAGTTGTCGGCCATTAAGCTATACAGCTTTTTGAAGGCCCAAGAGGCAGATGTTAAGTGGAAGGAACCACCATCGTAAACAGTTATTTTTTGTCGCAGGAGGGAGGAAACCGGAGTACCCGGAGGAAACCCTCGTACAACGGGTGGGAAACAACCGGAGAAAAACCCGTACATATACACTTCCCTTCCCAGGATCGAACCTGGGTCTGTAGGAAGCCAGAGATGTACAGCTGGGACCAAGGCGCCTATCGATCTGATGCCCCAGTGCTCGCAGCTACCCGATGGTGTTCGTCGTCGTTTCCATCTTCCGCATGACATTGCGCGTCAATTGGGCGATAAGTCTGTTCTCCTGGCCGGTGTTTTGCAGGAGGTACAGATCTATGACATGATTTAGATTAGGGGTTTGAATAAGATCTCTGTAATGTGTGGTGCAGTGGCAACCCGGACCACTGCACTGTGACTGAGGTTGGCGCTAATGACCAAGCTGTCGACGCGCCATTAAGCCTCAATCCCCCCCCCCCCCAAAAATCGTGGGTGTTTTATTCCATATTTTACGTGTGAAGTTTAGTTTATAGAATTACTAAAGTATAGTACTCACGACGTTTAGTGGTCCCTCGGGCAGTACGCAATCAGAACTGTTGGTGGAGGGGGGTGCGCTTCGCACGGAAACAAACTGCCAAAATACAGATTACCTTCACCCCAAAAACCACACAAAAATCAATGATCCTATTGTTGCTGCTATAAAACGAATTTGTTGGTTCAACATAATGGAAAATTGGAACCAATTACTTAGTCACTTTAGTCTAATCCACATCCGGAGTTTCATTTTTGTGTGTTTTCCGGCAGTGTGTTGCCGGCAATTGTGATTGACAGAGGTTTTACGATGCTTGTATTCCTTGCCCCTCTCTATTAAGAGGTTTACTCAGTACATATCGTCGGCTTAGGGATGAAAGTAAAAGTTTGGATCTGATCGTTTCACAACAATCGGTTCACAAAACATGGGACAAGTCACCCTAGCAGAAAAAGTTTCCAATATCAACTTATTTGCTGCGTGTTCCTTGTGTTTGGCAAATTTGATTTTAACGAATGCAACCCCCCCCACCCCCCCTTTTTTTTTATATTTCTGTTTGGTTTGGGGCGGGATTGCCCTCAGCTTCCCCTTTCTCCCGCCCGGTTATTCCGCCACTGGTTCGGTCAATAATTAAAAGAAAAAGGAAAACTAACCCCAACGTTTCTGGAATTTAAATTTGCAGCTTGCATTTTGTCAATGACCAAAATACCGCCATTAAAGCGAAAACCCATCGCTGTTTTCTTATATTCACGAAAGACAAATGTGCATTACGCCATTGTTTTAAACCGTGCCAAGCATTACCCTATAGAAACTAAATTATTAAGGCTTAGTCTGCAAGTTATTGATAACTCAGAGCGTCATCCGCGTGCAACTGGACTCGTCGACCAAGAGCGTCTTACAGCTAATACGTACTTAGTCAAGTAATTATTCGTCTTAACAGTTTATCATTTCCGATGCTGAAGTCAAAATTTTGAGCAGAGTATCACGGTGACCCGGATTAACCACTGATTCACAGTGTGACCAATAGGGATGAAAACGGTGATTCGGGAGGTATTCTGGTGGCAGACGGCTGCTGTGCATGTAGACATGCTGACACTTTTACTGGATCTCATTACACCTGAAATTGCCCATAACACACACAAATAAAAACTAGAAATGTGAACGAAAGAAACAACGGTAGCCTATAATAAAAAAATCTTTCAAACTCCTCAACGTCAAATTCAGTTTCTTCCTGGGAAATGTGTCACGTGCATATTCTGTTCTGCATAAATTGGGCTTAAGTAGAGGAGATCAGTATGGTCATGTTGAAGTGTAGGACCCATCTGAGTTGCTCCCATCAATTACTGCAACAACAAGAGTTGCATTTCGGCAAACCCTGATCCGAGATCACTTCACGTAAGGCATTAATTAATCTTGAAATGGCTTTCGCTATCGTTACTATTTATTAATATTTATTAATTAAATGTATACAGGTGTTTCAAAAGCAATTCGAACAGAATTTAACGGTAAATAGTTTGAATTCGTTGGCAGAGTCTAGGTGGCAATCACATTTGGGCGTCAATTAAACAAATTAGTACACGTCAAATTATGATTTTTAATTGTGTCAAACAAGGATTTCATGTTAAAAACAAATGTTTATGATTATGAAGTAATAATAATAGCTTTATTCAATATAGAAACAGTGAAAAACTGCCCAGTTAATAGTACAGGCACGAAATCCAGAAGGACTTGTACGTGCAAGCAAAATTCAATAAATCATTTACGTATTTTTTTTTTGGCAGTAAGTTAGAGATTAATACTAATGAAGTAGAGTATAAACATGTACGTGTTCTTAAATATTGTAATATATTAATCATGTTGTTTGACAATCTATTTTTTAATTGTATTTTTCATATCATTCCAAGTTTTAACATTTGTCATCTCGATTGGAATTTTGTTAGTGGAAGTAGAGTGATAAAAGATAATTCACGCATCTTTTTCCGTATGTATTTCGCCAATATGGTGCAATAAGCCAGTTGTTGTATTTTACAATTCTAGGTATTTTTACTCTATTTTCCAAACCGTAATAGTGTTATGTTACGACTGTTTTACATTAAGAATTTCAATTTTTTTTTATGGATCTCCACTGAAATTAATAATAATAATAATTTATTCAGCATTCAGTATAACAATATACAAAATTTGTTTACAAGTAAACAAGCACGAAACCTAGTAGGCTTGTATGTGCAAAGTTCTTACAAATTATGAGATTTTAGTGGTCTACATTACCTCAAGTTCATATATATATCATTGTATAGGAATATTGAAGAACAAACTTTGGTGTATAAGCATTGTACTGTAAGTCAATAATCTGACTTTTTTTTTAGCTATATTCTTTTTATTTTTATTTTTGATTGAGTAATTTCACATCCAACAGCAAAAGGGATTTCATTGAGTATGGTAGGTACTACAAAGTTTAATGTTCTTCGTCTATGGGAGTTCCGCCAGGCAGGGCATTGTAGCCAATTAGATATCTTTCTGCCGGGCCTAATTGTATTAAGCTGGTACGTTTTATCGAAAAAAAGCTAGTTATGATGCTAAACATATAATCTTTTTCTAAATGAAAAAGTTCAAACTTTTTTAGGATCTCTTTGGTAGAAAGTTTTCTTGTGGTACTGAAGGGAGCTTTAGTTGCTTTATTTAAAAATTTTTGTAGTCTGTTGATACAGTTCACAATAGTCGAGCCAAAATTGTGCATGCATATCGAACTTGAGATAAAATCCAAGATTCGTAGATAATTTTGTTTTTATTTCCGCAGTAAAGCAATTTCTTATAGTATGAAGAAGTGGTATAGTTTTTCGTATTTTTTTTTCTTTTGATTATGTTGTCAATGTGTAGGTAGAATTCCAATTATCATCAATTTCTATTCCAAGGTAGCGGAAAGTGTCAACTTGCGAGAGTTTTGGGCAGGAAGTGCAGTTTGTTTTGTTGGGGCAAAAGCCATCATGTGAGAAAATGTCATGGTGCCTTCTAGTAGTGGGAGAGGTTTTGATATGTGTAAAGGTGATTTTATCGTTGTTGATGAATAAATCGTTATTGATCAGTAGCTATTAATATTATTGAAGCCGGTTTGGAGTCTTCTAATCATAGTATTTTGACAATAGCTGATTGAAACTAATAAGATGTCGTCGACATACAAGAAAAACACTGCAAATCCTCTTCCAGTAGGTTAATAATTTAAATAGTAAATAATAAGGGTCCCAGGATAGAACCTTGTGGCACACCATAATGGACATTTGTCCATTCACTTAAAGAGTTAGCAATTTTCGAACTACTTTGTCTGTGAGTCATGTAACTTGCAATGACGTTTAAGCATTTTCCTCTTATGTCAATATTATACAGATTAGTAAACAAGCGCGTCTTGTCCACTGTATCAAACGCTTTAGTTTTAAATCAGTTGCAATAGTACCAACGTATTTACTTTTATTAAGTGCATTGGTGATCAAGTTGTTAATTTTATTCAGTGCGGAGGTGATAACAATGCCTTTTTGAAAACCAAATTAAGCTCTATTATTAATATGAAATTTTTCCCAAAAAATTTACTGATTCGGGTGGCAAATAATTTTTCAATAATTTTGTTCAAAATAGGTAGAAAAGCAATCGGGCGGTAGTTGCAGCACTGATATTTTTCTTTTTGTATTAAATTGGTCTTATTTAATTGCTTTTTTAGGTTATTTGGCCAGATTTCAGTACAGTAGCATCAATTAAAGTTGTCATGAATTCCGCACTTTGTTCTTTTGTTTCTCCAAAGTGCTTAAGCAGAAATTCATCGTGTCCACACGACTTTTTTTTTTCAAGTTTGTCAATTATTAACATAATTTCAAATAAATGCGGGCTTAAAATTTGTATTGAATTTAATAAGCTAAAAGAGTGTTTTTTCTTTTGGTGTTTAAAAATTTTTTTTTCTTTTTTTTGTGAATTACTTTGTATGGTGAGAACACGCAAATGCGAAGCTTTTAAATCAGGTACTTCTTGATTGTAATGTTCAGCAAAATTTGTACAAATTTTACTTGCATCCTGCTCAGGGAAGTGTTTTAGAATTTGTTCATCAATATCTTTTTTGTTTGTTTTCCTGCCACAGACAATATTTATTTTGTTCCAAATTTTTGCACTGTCATCCTTGTTTTTTTCAAAAAAAAAACTTTTATAGTGGTCCCGTTTAGCTGTTTTTATTTCGCTATTGACAAGCTGTTTTGCTTCTTATATTCTGAAAGTGCCTCAGTATAGTGTTTTTTTTATTTGAATCCAAAGTTTTTTTTTATTGATAAGTTTTAGTAGCCTATGGTTCATCCATTCTTCTTTAAAAGATTCGTTTTTTCCCCCCCTTTTTATTCCACAGTAAGATGTATTACCCTCATATCTTTATAATCGGAGACTGGCTAAAAGGAAAAGGAAAGCCTAAAGGAAAACCACTTCTCCCCTCCTCGCACCCGCATTGAAAATACACTCTCCCACTCTACGTGCAGCCAAAAAGGAGCCAGGCATGAGTGGTCGATCAATCTGACAAGTCTTCGGAAAGATTGCCAGGAAAATGTCCCGGGAAATGTGTCCCGGGAAATGTGACCGGCCCTGTGCAAAGCACGGGGTTCCTCTAGTATTTTTTAATAGTGTTTTCAATTTCTGAGTAAATCACATTTGGATCGTCAATACATTTCAAGTAGTTCCAGTTTATATTTTTAAGTTGTCTTTTGATATCATTATTGTTAAGTTTTTGATGAAATTTTTTTTTTGGTAGTTTTCGCTTTCTCCGCAGGATCAAAGTTCTAAAGTTGGATTCCGGTAAAATAGTGATCTGCTAATCTAATTTTAATTACGAACGAGCTGTTGATATATCTGTTAAGTTTACTATAAATCAGGTCAAGGCAGGATCTGCTCAATTTATTTTCACGTAATTCTTCTCTTGTGGTGAGTTAGGCCTACGCCTAGTTACGCCAGTGAAGCAAAACAATTTTCAAATTTTTCAATGTCATTTTTTTTCTGATTAGTCTTGTTGACCAGAGAGAATGTAAAAGTAAAAATCACCAATTAGAATTAAGTTACTTTTGTCGCTAATGTTGTTTACACCGTCTTTCAATTTTTTTTAAATAAATTTAATTCTGCTTGCAGAGATTGTTTTGTAAACTGCAATTAGTTCAAAAGAGTTTTTTATGTGCAAAAAGGTGCACGAAATGGCATCATTCTCTTCAATTTTGAGGTTTGTACACTTTACATTAATAAAGTGTACATTTATTTCCATTTACATTTATTTACATTTATTTCATTAGCAAAGAGGTGAAGTCCCCCTCCTCTTCAATTGGTTCTAAGGTTGGCCAATTGTTTATATCGAAAAATTGTGCAATTGGTACATTCATCAAAGGAAATATTAATTTCTGTGAAAATTATGATGTCCCAGACAATCACAGCAGTTTCCAACTCCGCCAGCCAGTCATCCCAATTCAGTCGACAGCTGCGAATATTTGTATGGAAAATGTTTAGGTTATCATTTGGTGCATTCTGAAGTAACTCTTGCAGTTCATCAAAGTTGTTATAGACTTTCACATAGTTGTTATCAGTAAAGAAATTTCCATCAATGAATTTTGTTGAACTATTTCACTTTGTATGTTTGTTGTTGATTCTTGTTCAGCCTTGCTTTGTTCTTGTTATTTGCATTTCTAGACCTTCTTCACTTTTAATGTATATAATCCTTCTATCCTTTTCGTTCTTTCTTATATGAATTCTGCACCCTTTAAACCAGATATATTTGTGGGTTCCCTTGAGTTCCAGTTTTGTCTTCCACAGTAGTGCTTTATAGTATGATGTGAGATGTTCATTGATACACACACGGTCGTCGTTATTGTTTCCTAAAATGTCACAATTATTTAAGCTTTTTCGATGTTCATTATTTAGCCAGAAATCTCTCTCTGCACGTGTCTTGAATTGAATCACTATTGATGGAATTTTATTCTTGTTTTTAAATGGTAGCCGATGTGCTCTGTCAATCTCTGATCCATTAAATTTCATTAAGCCCATTGCATCTGCAATTCGGAAAATGGTGTCTTGAAGGTCTTCCTGTGGTTCTGTCTCAACGCCGAAAATTAAATAATAATAATAATAATAGCGTTATTCAATACAGAAACAGTTAAAAAGTGCCCAGTAACCTGTACAGACACGAAACCCAGAAGGACTTGTATGTGCAAGCAAAATTCAATAAATCATTTATATTTTTATGCAGTTAGTTAGAGATTAGTACATAAGAAGTGTAGTCAAAACATGTGTTTTCAAACATTGCAATATATTAATCACGTGGTTTGAGAATCCATTTTTTTATTGTTTTTTTCCCCCTATCATTCCAAGTTTTAACATTTGTCATCTCGATTGGAATTTTGTTAAAGTAGAGTGGTACAAGATAGTTCATGGCTCTTTTTCTGTATGTATTTCGCCAATATGTCGCAATAAGCTTGTTGTTGTTGTATCTTACTATTCTAGGTATTTTCACTTTATTTTCCAAACTGTAATAGTGTTTTGCGAGAATTTTATAACTGACTGTTCTACGTCAGGTTGTTTTTGGATCTCCACTGAAATTAACAATAATAATAATAATAATAATAGTAACAGTAATAATGATAATAATATTAATAATAAATTTTTCATAATAATACTAGTAATGCTTCACTTCATTTCATTTTATGTTACAGCAACAACACCACGACAATAGTCTGTGTATAACAATATATCGTCTTTATTGAAAACTTATCTATTATTGAACGTCTATTATTTCTTCAACTTACGTTGTCTATATAGAGAGCGATTTGAGAAGCTTTTTAGCCTTGTTTCAAAGCTTGAGGTAAAATCGCCGGCCATTTCTGAAAGTTTAAACTGGAATAGCTAAGGCTACAAATAATGACTTCGATTTGAGATCAATAAAGACATTCAGTGCAAGTTGCAGTGACAGTCACAGCGCCGAAGTGAAAAATGTCATAATTACGCTCAATCCAGATAGCCTTCGGATTTTTCTACGAAAGTGGTTTTGGTTTCGCTCCTTTCATTCTATAATATTAGAAAAGAAAAACGAACTCGTTTGATGGTTAAGGTAAAGTTTAACTGATCCGAAGTCAAAACAGCCAAGGATCACAAATAAACTTTCCTTTAAGGTTATATATATACTGCAATGTTTCTTGTACTGTTTAGTCCACGTGAAAGCCCCATGCTGAAATCAAACGTTTTACAGCTTTTACTTTGGAACACGATACGTCAATTGGTTTATTCTACTTGGCTAAACGACATCGCTGAATAAATCATAAAAAAAACATAGTATTGTTGTGCTTAGTACCGACAGACATACAGATTACATAATTCAGGGTTCGTGCAACTCCTTGAAAACTTGGAAATATCGTTGAAAATAAAAATCCAACACCAGGTCTGAAGTCTTGAATATGAAATCTTGAAAAGTGGTGTATGTATCAATAGAATGAACGGAGAGGAGACGAATGGACTTGAATAATGCTGAAAAATTTAGCCCCGAAAGCAGGCGAGTGTGTAGCCTATATTATTCTTACAATAATTTTGAAAGTTGAGATATGGTTTTAATTTTATTTACGTGTCTAATGATTGAATACATTAGTAAGGTTTCACGTGGACTAATCAGAACAGGAACACTGCGGTAGAGAGTTTATTTGTGTTCGTTTGCTGTTTTGCATTCGGATCAGTTAAACATTACCTTAAAAACCAAACTACAGTCATGGCCAAATTATTATGGATTTCCCAAAAAATGTACATTTTTTTTCAAATAAAAGCATACATTGACTATTTAGGTTACTTAACTGATATTAAAAATTCATTTTTGTGTTAGGTATGTGTTTAACTCCATTTTACAACAGTAAATGGCACTGTGTGATGCTTTATAACAGCTTTCCTAAGTTTGACACCAGAGGTCGCAAGAATCATTGCAAATGGCCGACTGCTGGTAGGAAGGCTCTCCCCAATACTGGTAAAATTTTAGGCTGTTTCCTTAATTACGATCTTGTACAAAGATATTCATTAGTAGTTTTATCAGTTTTAGGCGTCTAGAAATGTAGTTGAACTTACTGATTGATGTTTTTTGTCCTGTTCAGGGACAATTACAAATTCGTCTGAATTCATCCAAATGGGCAAAAGGAAAGCTCTAAGTCTCCGTAAATATGGTCAAATCAAGTTGTTATTGAAAAATACAAGCTTGACACGGAAGGGTATTGCAAAACAATTACAAATTCACCTCTGGTGGTTAATTTGGTAAAGAAAAAGGATGGCCTTGCATCACCAAAACGAAAGTGAAGATGTAGGAAAGCATGCCTATCATCTGCCCGTGTTGATCGTAAACTGGTGCATCTTTGTCAAAACAATCACAAACTGTCCTCAAAAAATTAAAACAACTTTCGGAGCAATCAGGGGTTATTGCAAGCCCAGGAACATCAGGAGTAATCTGTGTGCAACTGATAAGAAAGCTCAACGGCCACGGAAGAAGCCGATAATCATGCCTTGGATGTTGAAACAAAGACTGGACTGGGCAAAATAGTACAATGCTTGGGCTTCTCAACGGTGCAGTAAGGTAAAACACATCAATACTAATTTTGCACGGTGTTTTACCTTATTCCATTGAAGAGAAGCTTCAGCCTTGTCCTGGTTTGCCCAGTCCAGTCTTTGTTTCATCATCCGCGGCATGATTTTCGGCTTCTTCCGTGGCCAGCAAGCTTTCTCATCAGCTGAACACAAACACCTCCTGATGCTTCCTGGGCTTACAATAACTCTTGATTGCTCCAAAGTTGTTTTAATTTTTTGTGGACAGTTTGTGATAGCTTTGATAAAGATGCATCAGTTTACGATCATCACGGGCAGACGAAAGGTGTGCTTTCCCACATCTTCTCTTTCACTTGGGTTATGCAAGTCTATCCTTTTTCTTTACCAAATTAACCACCAGAGGTGAATTTGCAATTGTTTTGCAATACCCTTCTGTGTCAAGCTTGTATTTTTCAATAACAACTTGATTTGCCCATGTTTATGTGGACTTACGAGCTTTCCTTTTGCCCATTTTGATGAATTTGGACGAATTTGGTCGAATTGAACCTGAACAGGACAACAACATCGATCAGTAAGTTCAACTACATTTCTCGAAGCCAACAACTGTTAAAACTACTAATGTACATCTTTGTACAACATCGCACTAGCTAAAAACGAGTAATACTAGCTGAAAACTCGTCAAAAATGACGGGTCGTAGTGTTAACGAATTGAATAGGAACGGAAATTGTCTATACTGAATAATGAAACTGAAATAAACCTAAAAAAGGAAAGAGGCCTAAAAATAGGCCTAACGCCTAAAATCCGAAAAACGAACATCCCAGGTCAAAATACATTTCCCTATTAAATGAGAGGAAGATCCAAACGACGTTAGGCCTAAGTAGTGGCATAAGTCTAACAAAAAAAAAAGCAGAAGTTAAGGGCAAGGCTTAGACTTGCCCACGTTTCAGCCTAAGTCCTAAAAAGGGCATAAGTGACTACCGAGAAAGTAACCGAAAGTGGCACCTAATACCATTGCGTATCATAAAATTAAGTTAGTTATGAAAAGGGTGGAAATAAGTTGATTTTGGTGAAAAAAAACCCTTTGAGGAAAAAACCGCAGAAGAGTAATTGCTTCTTATCAGCATCGAATTAAAAACTACTTGTAATAAGGAATAAAAGCCAATAAAGTGCTGATAAGAAGGCTGATAAGAAAGCAATAAAAGCCAATAAAGTGTATGTTCTACACTTTATTGGCTTTTATTGCTTTCTTATCAGCATCAACACGAATTGACAAAGTTAGCGGCTTCGTAGTTTTGAAAGTTGGGCACAGGTTTTAAATGTATTTACGTGTACAATTGTTGGGTACAGCAGTAAGGTTTCACGTGGACTAAACAGTACAAGAAAACTGCAATATCTGAAACCTTACAGGAAAGTTTGTGTTCCTTTGCTGTTGTGACTTCGGATCAGTTAAACCTTAAACATGAAATGAGTTGGGTGTTGTTTTCTAATTCGTGATACTTTAACATATTAAGTAGGTCTTCTGTACTCTTTGCAAATGCACTTCGCTCACGTCGCTCGCTCATTTAGTGCAAGTCCTTCTATTGTAAGTTGGTTTTTCTGCAGCTCTCTTTCAACGGCTTTTGCCCTTTTTCGTTTTATTACAGGACGGCAAGCCAAACGGGCAACGGGCAGTTTAGTTTTACAATGGGAAGATGAGGCTAAACCAACTAATTCGTTTTAAGGATAATGCTTCCTTTTCACGTTTCCTCAAAGTGCGGGTAAACTGCTGGCTGACCATCATTGCTAGCATTTGTTTGATCAAGACACACACTAGCGTGTCGCTCGCCAAGATAAACGATAACATCCAGATGAAATGTATATATATGAGCATGGCGACCAATAGACACGTTGTGTCTTTTCAGCTAAGGCAGTTTGGCTATTTTCAGGCATGTGAGGGTAAATAACAAAGCGACAGAAAAAGCTGAGATTTGTTTGGTCGGGAGGCTTTGGTCGCCTGACAACATAAAAGTCACTATTAATGACACAGCTTACCATTTTCTTGTTAAAAAACGACGTGAATAACGTTGATATTTGCCTAATTACTTACTGCTTACTATACGTACTACTAACGATTTTTTTTTGTATCACGAAAATAAATACTTCCATGCGGTGAATAAAGCTGGTTCTTAGATCGTTTTACAGGTATTGCTCTTAGATGTGCCTTTTTCATATGAGCCTTTCTTATTGGTCAAGTGGTTCAAGGGTTAGGGATCTCCAAACATTGTTACTATGCTACAATGCCAAACTGATCATTGAAAATATCCGTGCGTTTGCAAAGAGATACTTCAGTACTAATAAGAAATTCTATTTATTTGAAAAAAGATGACTGCTGTCCTCAAACTCTAACGAAAGCCAAAAAAAAAAAAAAATCGACTAGATTGGTGTTCAATCTCATAATTTCTAAGAAAAAAAAATGGATTTCATCACTTTGGACCAAAGATATCTGACATCTACACCAAACCAAAACTTGTTAAGGATTCCCGCCAAGCTTTTCGGCAGTATGAAATCGTGATATCAAACGTCAAGCTAATCCATCGACTAGAACTTCAAACGTTAAATGAAATAACTGAAAATTGCGCAGTAAGCAATTTTCATATATTTCATTTAACCTTCGAACTATTACTCAGTGGGATTAGCTTGACGAAGGAGCTTGGCGTTTGATATCACGACTTCACACGGCCGAGGAGCTTGGCGGGAATCCTTAACAAGTTTTGTTTTGGGGTAGATCATGTCTACGCCTTGCGGCTGGCGTTTTATAATTGGCAATGTTGCCTAAAAACAATTTCTATTCCTATAAAGGGCACATCTGCGGAAATAGCTCTTTCAAACGAGCTAAGAACCACCTTTTTAGGACAAATGGTTTAGTTTGTAAATACCATTGTATAACGTGTCCTAAGAACAAGAAAAAGAAGAAAGAAAAAAAACTAGAAGTACAAGCCAAAAAAGAAACTAACGACTTCAGCTCAAGTCCAGATATCCGATGTGACAAATTGGAAATAATAAAGGTTGGTATACATGTTCACCAAGTCAAACAAAGCTTATGAAGTAATACCAGCACCGGAAGAGTTTTTGATAAAAATAAAGCCTATAAAAGTGCACATGTAAAACAATAAAACACGACGTTTCGGGGATAATTTGCACCCCGTTATCAAGTGTGGATATCCGCTCAAAGGCTTCGTACACAAATAAAAGAACACAAAATCATGTTATGGCAGACACATCTTAAAACATGTAAATTTTAAAAAAAGTTTAAAAACCAAGAACCTATGTATTGCTGGCCGAAACAGCAAATACAGTAGGGAGACCAGCAAGACGACCTCTTCCCTGCAGGTGGATCTCTCGCGCATTATATACCCAAAGTGGGGCGGGGGGGGGGGGGGAGAGCGCGATGTGTTTTTAAACTTTTTAAAAATTTATATTTTTTAGGGTGTGTCTGCCATAACATTATTTTGTGTTCTTTTATTTGTTTTGTGTACGAAGCCTTTGAGCGGATATCCACACTTGATAACGGGTGCAATTTATCCCCGAAACGTCGTGTTTTATTGTTTTACATGTGCATTTTTATGGGCTATATTTTTATATAAAAAAACAAAGCTTATAGTAAATTAATTTTTAGTGGAAAATATTGAAACTAAGCATCGACATTTCTGCTTTAACATGAGAGGTTGAGGTCAAACCATCTATTCGGCTATCGCCGCGTATAATACGCTGTAAGAAAAATAAAATGTCTACCGGTGAAAAAGCATAATCGCGTTGCAAAGGGTGAACGGGGAAAGATTCTATTTTAATGGTTTTCCTGCATAGGGCTTGGTATAGCCTGTGTTTGTGATGATAGTGGGAATGCACACCTGAGGGCATCCAATATTCATAACGGTAGCTAGCTACTCTAAGAAGTGATTAAGTGGGACTGCCATCACATTGATATGCATGTCGGACTCATGAATCTAAGTTATCATCGAGTCAAGTCAGACGAATGGTAAACCGCCCAGCCATCATAAAATTGAAATTCATTCCTGCGGTCTTGCTTGGCTTTCGTGCGATCATCCAACGCTGAGATGAACTGACATCAGAAATGGAAAATGCCTTCCTCAATGACGAAGGCAGCCAACGACCGGCACACAAGGGACGGACATTTCGTCCATTTTGAATTTTGTTGCACAAATAAGCACTCGAATCGCAGCATGAAACTGAATGTGTACCCTTTTGCACGCGGAAGAAGGTGACGTGTACGGATATGTCACTTCCCTTTTCCTTCAATAAGGAAACCTTATCTTTAACTAATGAAACACCTAAAGACGCAAAAAAGAAGTACTTGCCTTTCTTAACGTCGAAAAAGGAAAAAATACAAAAAGAAGAAAACTTGAAGTTGGAATGTTATAATAATAATAAACATTTGTTGCAGGAGCGACGGGGAAGGCAAGGATCAGTGTGATCACTAACTGCCAACCCAACTAACGAAACTGAAGAAAGAATGTGGCTAGTTGTAAGACCACAGGGGAACGGATGTTGATGATGATGTTCATGTTGATGATCTTTGATACTTTTTTAAAGGGTAAAAATGGTCCAAATAATTGTATGTATCATTTCTGTTTACTTTTAGCCATATCTTAAACCATGCGCAATGGCTGTTTGCCGTGACGTCACCATGACTTAGCCAATGACGAACGAGAACAACGGCTGTTTGGCCGTCTGATTGGACTAGCCCAGTCACGTGATATGCACGTCACAGCATGGCGTGTGGTATACACCAAATGGATTAGTGACTAGCGATAATAATTAACCTATTTGTCTCAAAGGTTCAATTCTGTGTTCAGCCTGACATTTGAGTTCAAAGGGAAATAAGTTTGCATCCGTGTTCATTTAACACTAGCTGAACGGATGATATTGGATGCACCGTTTGAAACACATGTGGTCAGGTCTGTTATTTCTATGGCCATGCACGGTTTGAAAAAATTGCGTGGTCAGGTCTATCATATTGTATGTATATGTGCACCGTTTGAAAAATGCATGTGGCCAGGTGTATCATTTGTATGTCAATACGGTGTCAACTGAGGTTTTTTTTGAAGATCTTTTGGTCTGGTTGGTTATGCTTACTGAACACTTATGACGTCAGTTTTACTTCAGACTAAGCAAACGCTGATTTTCGTTGACTTTGCTCACTCAATCAGCGCATCCTGTGACACCCATAATAACGCTGAACAAACTGCATGATGATTTTCTGACACAATTGTCATCACGTCCTCTTGTCGCCCACGTGCTTCAGCCACCTTGACCCTTCTCATGTTTTAGTATTAAGCGCGAATAATTTAGTATGTGCCATTGCTACATTCCCCCCCCCCCCCCAATATTTTACTTTATTAACAATGCTTTATTTCCTGATTGTTGCAATAATGTAATGCTGTTGATTGTTGTGCGCATGCTCTTTGTCGTTGATACTGTTAATTGTTAATTCGTTTTTTGAGGTAGAATAAGTGTTGTTATATCCTCTGCCTGCGGTAAGGCCTGGTAAAGTGTTTTGCCTTTTGCTAAAGTGTAGCTGTTTTGATCCAGACTGTCATTAATTTTTTTGGACTTGGTTACCCATGGTATGTACAATATTTGACATTTGTGATGACCTAAGTGTGTCTTTGCCTAGAATAAAGGCCCTCCTTTTGAGACGTGACTCTATGTTCACCATAATTTACGGGCCCCGGGTCCCGGTCCCCACAGAAGATCCACGAAAGTGTATTTGTTGTGTATTTGTTTACATAATCGTCGGAGTGAAGCCCGTGAGAATTGGGATCGCACCCAGCTCTGCACTTTTAGTCATTTTCTCACGGGTTTGAATTTCTTGCAGCGAAGAAGTCGATAAATCAGAAACACAACCCACAAAGGCAAGTATCAGGCGATCAAAGTAGTGGTATCAGAACAAATATGGCTACCACTGAGTTGCTTCATGGTGTACCAAGCCTAACCGAAAAGAATTCCCCTTTGAATATAGTGATATTACCCCCGCCAACGAGCAACCACAAATTATTAGATCAAAGGTTAAATGAAAAACCTGACCATAGCAGATACAATCCGTAGCAATGGTCAAGTTTTTTCATTTAACGTCTGAAGTAATAGTTGGAGGGATTAGTTTGGCAAGGGTGATATCACTACTTGCCAAGGAGAATACTTTTCCGTTAGGTTTGGTACACCATGTAGAAGTTCGTGGCGACCATTTTTGTTCTGCTACCACTCACAATGGGGCAAGGTGGTCTGATGGTTAGCATGACCGTCTCAAGTGCCAAGAGGTCCCGGGTTCGAGTCCCTTCTCAGCCATCCCTAGCATTTTCGGGTAGAGAAGGGCCCTATGATGTCTCGTGGTCATGTCGATTGTGGCATGTAAAAGAACTGAGGAATTTTCGGTGGGATTTACCTAGCAAAATTGTCCCTCCCTCCTTCTGGTGCCATGGCTTCAGCTGGGAGCGCGTCAAAAGCTAAGGCTATCATTCACAAGATGTGATAGCTATAGCGCGGCAAAATTTGCAAGTTTTGTTTCTGATATCACTTATTTTGTAGTTTTTTTTATTTATTTTTTGGTGGCATCTTATTATTCAATCGGTTTTTTTTCGTTGGTCGAGGGGGGTGGGGGTGATATTACTACTTTCGTGGGGAACACTTTTTGTTCAGTACATGGGTTACGCTTTGGTACCAGGCATCTTTATTTCGGTCTGTCACTTGCTGAAACTTGGCGGGTTCTTTCACCCTTTTGTTTTTTTTCTGATATCATTTCTTTTGTAAATTTTCTTTGTTGCATCTTCATTTTTGCCAATGCCTAGTTAGCGGTTTAATAGTTTTTTTTTTTTAAATTGAGGGTGCGATTTTTTATGCGTTTTTTTTTGTCCATTTTTGATAGTGAACTTGTGCTTATATTTCCTGTTGTTTTGCTTTTTTTTATTTTTTTGTATTAGTTTCACGAAAATCTAAAATTCGCTACATATTTTAATGCATTTCTTGTGAACGCAGTAGGTACCAACTGATATACTACCATAAACAATTAACGGTGTGTCAGTTGTATATGAACAGTGTTCTTGTCACTCTGACGTGATAATCCCTGTCCTTAATAAAAGAACAGTTGTTATCTTTAACTGTAATGCACACAGCGACTTTTTTGCCATGATTCTACTCATTGCCTACACTAGCAGTAACTTTTCCTTCTTTCTCGCCATAACGAAAAAAGTAACAATAACAAAACACTAACCAAAACCAAAACAACCAGAAACTACAAAACTAAATGCAACACACACTGACAGACTGTAGAGGTCAGCCAACACCTAACATTCACGTTCATATTTACATTCAACATGCTCAACCCCAACAGATTCGTCAGAGCAAGAATTTAAAGGGTTGGGGGAGGAGAATATGTAACTCTAGTCAGTCCCTATTGAAATATGTTACATTCATTCCTATTAGTTCCATCCGAGTTTCAGAGGGCGCCACGCGTTCCATCTGATAATTTTTACCCATTTTTCAGCCCAAATCTAAAGTAAACTAAATTACAACTAAGCTAGCTAGTTTCGTTTAGTTTAATTTTGGGCTGGAAACTGAGTAGAACTTCCCACATAAAGTTCATGGCGTCCTCTACAGGGTGTATCACGAAACCCGTTACACTCGAGAAGTAATAAAGATAGTTTAATGCCATCAAAAATTGTCTGACAAAATTGCGTGGGGAGAATCCACCGCCAATCTGTTCAACTTTGTCGGGCCGCCCCAAGGGGGGATTCAGAGGGGCAAAGGGGCGTGAATCAGACATTGCAAATGGGAAGGGGGGGGGGTCCAGTGATACATATTTAAAAGGTCTTCTCGTAATGTAACTTTCTTATTTTAAAGCTCTTAACTCCGCACAATAAATTACGCGAGAATTAATATAATAATATACCCTTTTCAACAAGTGCCAGCAAGAAAGCAACGACTTGCGCCTCCATATTTCTTTATGAGCTATAAAGGCCCCAACGCCATGCGCTCACTATAACAAAACGCAACAGTACCAATAACATTCATAACAACACACTAACCTAAACCTGAACCAAACCAACCAGGAACCGACTGCAAAGTAAATGCAACTAAATGCCACACACACTGACAAGACTAAAGACGTCAGCCAACTCCTACATCAACATCTTTATTCCCATTCACAGACACATCTACGAGCTCCACGTTGTCTACCGGAGCAGATCCACAAGTGTAAGGCACCACCACGTCAGCCACGTGTCCATCGCCCACGGACTCCTCAAGAACCAACAAAGGACTCTTGCTCGGAGGCCACCGCCCCATCGTTAACTACCTCGAGCACCACAGTGTCGTCTTCAGCCGCCATAGCCTGGTACTTTTGGCAGGGGTGAGGAACCGTCCTAACCCAACGACATCTTGGCTTTCCTTCTCTGGACCACCTTCCGCCAGACCACTCGACTTCACCTTGCCACCAATGTCAGCACCACCACCACCACCAGCACTGAGGTCAGTTGCCTCACCACTGAGCCCAGAAGGCTCGCCTCGTGCCTCTTTATCCTGTTTTCATTTGTCTTGCTTTAACAATGTTATAGTAACAATGAGCGACGAATTTTTGGATGACAAGTAGCGTGCTCCCAACGTTCATAGAAGTATACCATTGCAAATGATTGCAATCTGTGCCGTTAGCTCCTCTGCAACAGTAAAACTATAAAGAGGGGCAATACCCAGTGAAATGAGAACTGAATGACAAACTTTACCCAGATCTGTCGCATAAAATATTTTACCTCGATGGAGAACTTTTTATCAGTACTACTTTCGTTACTTACAATCAACGAACTAGATGCAGGTGACACATTTTATTGAGAATCAGGTAATGGCATTAGGGTGCAAAGATCACCTATTTCACAAAATTCTAGGCCGTTTGGCCGCATGTTTATTTTACCCTCACCATCGTCAAATTCGCGAAAACCGCGAATCCATTCAGATCATATACCATAGCCATGTAGCCGATAGTGTAACAATGCTGGAATTGAATAATGACGTTCTTATAACGAAGTCTGACAACTGAACTTGGTGGGTGGACCGCTAGAGTGGTGCTTGATACTATCTTGAGGTAATGTCTTTCTGTCTTTTACAAGCTTACCTAGTTGGTGCCCATGTAACCAAAAAACATGTAACTCTTATTGGAAAATCGCAGCATGCGATCGTTAAAAAAAACTCAGAACTCGTTTCCACTTCTCAGATTTGAAAGTAGCCCACTTTAATGATGTCTCCTGTCTGTCGTTTTACGAGGACTAGAGGTTTCAAGGGAGTTTAGTAAACGGCATTGATTGTTATTCCATTCACGACGGCAAAGAAAAACTCTTACGGTTTTATGGTCATATTTGATGCTTTCCATACTTAAAGCCAACCGAAATGCATTAAAACGATTGATTCAAGTGCCAGAAAGGTCTCATGACAACTTCGTTGGTTGCGGGCCATTTCCAAAGAATTCGAAACGTGCTAGAGCACATCAATTACTAACGGGTGACATTTGGCGAATTCATAGGACAATACTAAAAAATAAATAGGAATATTAAAACGAAAACAAATTAACTGGTAAAGAATCGTAGGGGTAAAGAAAACACAAGAACACATGCATGAAAATCATACACTAAAAATAGGGATTGGAACCAGCGAACTCTGGACCAATACTCGGACGACGTGATGCCTGTGCCATATTTCCAAAGGCTGACTTATTTTTAGTGTACGATTTTTGCGGTTGTGTTTTTGTGTTCCTTTAACTCTATGTAATTTTACCCCGACTTGTGTATACTATCAGTACGCTTACCACGAATTTACTATGCACTCACTTAAAGGAAAATAAAAATCTCTGTCACGAGGGGATTAGTATTACAGACAACTGCAATATCTACATAATTAAAATCATATGATGTGCGTGCGTGCGTGCGTGCGTGCGTGCGTGTTTGTACCTCTACTCCTCCGGAACCAAAGCACCTACAAAGATGGGAGTAGGACCATACGAAAGATAATTAAATTTCGCTTTTAATAGGGCTATTTTCATCGCTGTAACTTGATGTTATCACCCTCAAATAAGCGAAAGAACCTGAAAAACTAACGTCAAAGTTTTTTTTAACCCTCTTCATGTTCGTTCATGACGTCATAGTTTGTTCATGAAAACCTCCTCGAGCAAAGAGAGTTGATCTGGAAAAGGATTCACAGACGACGTATTTTGCAACACACCACATATACATCTTAAAAGTGGTTTTATACTAACCAATGAACCAATGAATTGATGAATTGATGCATGGAAAAATCAAAACAATTGATTTGGTTTTAAAACGGTGTCAAACATTCGTGTTTCTGAAGCACGGAGGTGCGTGGATTGAACGAGCAAAGCGAGCGATTTCTACGTAAAGTAAACCTTTTCAATGTGTGGCTCGCTTTGCTCTATTAACTTTCATCTCTCACCTCCGTAGGAGATTACATTTGACGTTGTGCAGATGTTTCTCCAAGTGAGGGATCATCAGAAAATGAAGTGGCAAAAGACGCCCATGGAAAAATCTTTACTGAGCAGG
This sequence comes from Lithobius niger, assembly GCA_023313725.1. Classification (NCBI taxonomy): domain Eukaryota; kingdom Metazoa; phylum Arthropoda; class Chilopoda; order Lithobiomorpha; family Lithobiidae; genus Lithobius; species Lithobius niger. The sequence goes on along the minus strand of JAHWFP010002371.1, from coordinate 9,712 downwards.
ACGTAAAGAACAATATTCTTAAAATAAGTAAAACAAGAAAACCCATATAAAGTTTATACTAACACAAATTACAAGTGGTGTGTGGTTCTTGGTGGTTACATTGATTCAGTCACGCTTCTGAGGAAATGCTTGCGCTGATTGAGTGAGCGAAGCGAACGAAATCAGCGTTTGTCATGAGAAACAGGGCTTTTCTGATAAATTGCTTGATCTTTTTGCTTGATTCCTTAGACTTAAAAAAATAATATTGACCTTCTCTCGAGATAACCGATATCGCATACTACACTCTTATAATTTGTTTGATCGTTTTTTATGTGGAAGGTCTGTCTGTATCATAAGTGTTGCAGCAAGAAATCTCATCGAGCGTAGCGAGACGACGCGGAATGAGCGAGCGAAGCGAGCGACTCCGCTAGTTTACAGTTAAAATCTAAAACAAGCAGCTGCAACGACAACCTAGTCACACCCGGTTTTTGCACATTTCCACTACTCTGAAAAATGTTGAGGCGCACACCTGTATTACGCACTGCAACAGAGTTCTCTATTATATAATCTAAAAGTATAATAACCATCCCAATTGCCAGTTAAAAATGGGTTAGCTTTTATGCCTACTTTTAGTTTTAGGCGCTATTGTCAACTTTTAGGCCTAATATTTACTTGCCCTTTTAATTTCTTAAGTAGTATAGCTAATAGAGAGTTCGGTTTGAGAGTACGCTTATTCATTTATGCAACACGGTGCGGAGATTTGACGTTGCCGTGGCAACGTGATTTAATGCATAATTTTCAGCTTTTAGGCCTAATTTTTTTTACCTGCCGTTTTAATTTCGTGAGTAGCAGCTAACCAGAAGAATTTGGTCAAGAATAGGCCTATTCATCAATACAACGCGGTATCGAGACTGTTTTAAATGAAGTTAATGTGTTGTTAACGAAATCTTTTTGTTTTTAAGGTTGCGTGTTATCCTGTCGACGATCAAATGTTATTATTTCGTTGAGTTACATCGAGAAAGCCTATTAGTTATAAGAAAGAAACAATATTTTCATTTGCTGTGTTTTTAATTAATTTTTTGGTCGCTGAATCGAAGGGTGAACACCGTTTGTCTCCATCCGGTACCGTTCTGAAGTTCAAAAAGCCAACAAAGTGCAAAAAGTATAACAGACGACGTTTCGGGGATAGCTAACGCCCCGTTATCAAGTGAATAAAGAAGTCAGCAGTCGAGCATCGTACCAAAAATATACACTAAAAGTTTTCGCCCGTGGTTTGGTTTGGCCCGTGGTTGTTTCCCAGTTTTCGGTCGGTGTTGCGTGAACATTAACTGCGACTGGGTATTTTTCTTCTTGTAAGTTTCCCTTTTCCTCCCATCTTCTCCCATCCCTTTCATCCCATCATCTCCCTACCCTTCCGTCTCCTCTTTTCTCCCTTCTTATCCTGTTACCCACACAGACGCACTACCTCTCTCCCAGTTTATCGCTTTGGCGTGTGACGTCATTTATCACTGTTGACTGAGCTTTGTTGTTGTTTGGGATGTTGTTCAGTTAATGGGTAATCATATGCTTACTGGTCAAAGACGCAATGCCCCCCCCCCACACGGGCAATAGTCGAACAGGGTCTCCCGGCTTCGCCCGGGGTTTTGTTTCACCCATGGTTACGCGCTTCTCTCCCACCCCCCCCACCTCCCTATGTCTTTATTTTCTTAAGAGCAGGGCTAACAGAAGCACACTGCGCCACACATGGGCATTCCGCGTTAAGGAACCTCCAACCTCCTAGACACACTCCCCCCCCCCCCCACGGCCATTTGCCATTCAGGCCGTCCTCGTCACTCTCAATCTATCACTTTGGCTTGCGTAATCCGTACCGTGTGAAAAATAACTATCGTTCGTGCATGACGTCATTTAAGACATGCCTATTCGAGGAAACAATGTGCCAAATTCAACTTCCTTTCAAGGCAACAACGTACCAGTTTCAACTTCTAGCCAAAGAATTGACACACATTGTAGGGGTTTTCCTTCCGGGGGTCGTCGTTGCTTCAGTTCTGCTATGAGACCTTCAAAGGGTTTAACGAGCGTTAACCACTCCTGGTCATCTGCCCGAAGCCCTAAGGCCCTTGGGACCTTGGTTTGAACAACAACAATTAGACGCCAACAATTAAACGACATTGAAAGCCAATAATCTGAACTTGATGGGCGAAGCGTTGGCGCGCTTCTAGATTCTCGTAATTCCCTGATGGCCCTGTTGGCTTCGTTTTCATTCCAGAATAGACTATACTCTTAAAGTTGAGTTAACCTCCCCTTTAACACCTTGTTTAATTTTGTTTGCAGCCATGTTTTTAATAGTTGTCCATTGACTCCCTGGGCATGTTTAGCGCACAAAAGAAAGAAAGGATATTTTCTTTGATGATTCTCGTCTTGTTAGTGACAGGCAAGAGAAGGAGGCAAGGTGTGCCTCTCTACTCGAGCCAAGCGCAATTACAAAGAAACCTAATTGAATTTCAATTATAAAGGTTGAGAATCAATGGGGAGCCACAAGGCGTTTCATCGTCGACAAATTAAACAGGCGCAGGCTAGGCAGCCATTTCTTCGCTCCTTTTGCGGTCCGCTGCTTCCGATTGCTGCACCAAACCGAATCAATTCATTTCAAAATATAATTTCATGCGCCGATAAGGAAGGAGGGACCTATTTTCTTCCATTTTACCTTCTGGAAGACACCCTTTGAACACCAGTTACGGTAAAGCTAAAGAGTGAGCAAATCGAGCGGAACCACAATTGGCTAATGAAATTAGTTTTAAAGACGAAGCTGTGTACGAAACAGGCAAACACGAGACTCTATTATTTTGTGCATTTATTCGTTTTCCATCGCTTAACAATGTCAAAAAAGAAAGAGCTAAATGGAAGGAAGGGCATGAGGAATTTTCATTATGAATTTTGTGTAGTAAATTCTTTACCTTAAGTCATCTAAAGCTAACAAACACTCGTATTGATGAAAGGTCATAAGTTTGAACCTTACACCACTTTACGAGGTAAAACTAATTCTAGCACGTGAGATACAAACCAGAAGAAGTCTAATTACAGCATGGCAGAAAGATTGCTCAGATTACAAGACCAAAATAGATCTTATATCTGCTGCTGAGGAAGGACTGTTATCTGTCACATTCTACTTCGAAAGAATTCGTCTAGCAAGGGATTTCCAGGGAAACTTTTACAATCACTAATGAGATAGCTTTAAGGGTAACTTGGTTGAGCTCAACCATGGCTACAAGTTTCATGTTCTTAGAACAAACCAGAAGGCTTAATTTGTTAAAACAGAATTATGATGATGATGATGAATGAAATAGTGTAGGCACCAAAACATAACAATTAAGATGAAAGCCAGTGGAGTACACATAAAATAAACAATTTGCGACGTTTCAAAGGAAACCTCACTTCGTCATCTTAACCGGTAGTTGCCACTTATTTGCCAGCGCTGGCCCAAATATGCTTTAAAACAATGCTTTAACAATGATAAAAACAACAATATCTTTTTCGGCAGAAACAGAAAAAGAATTTATCGGAGGAAACAATGCAGAAGCAATGGTGTAACAATAATGCTGCAAACAACAATGTCTTTACAAACATGCATTGTACTTGGTTTCATGAAGTCACGTAATCGGGCTTGAGTGAAAAGACGAAAAAAATATGTCTGCTCCCGGGTTACAGGGCTTTCAAAGACACAAAAACTGCGCAGTCAAATTCGGTGCAAAAAAAAGAGCCCACAGGACATGAAAGACACCGTCTGCTCCTGGGTAACGGAAATTAATGAAGGATGGTGAAATGAATCACAGGATACATGGATTGAGTGAGCGAAGCAACCTTAGCGCAATTACTCCTCTTCAAGAAGCTGCATTATTTAAATTACACATTTCACTGTTATGGGGCAGTTGTACTCCTAGAGTTGGCCGTCTTCATGACAACGGGCTTTACAGCTAGTCAAGTAATAAAAGATACGGCTAAAAAGCCAAAGTCACGAAAAACACTTTAAAAACCATAAAAACATAAAAACTAAAAAATAAATAAATAAAATGGGCCAAACACACGTGATCTTTTGCCTGTAAGAGTAGGTGAGAAGTGAGGATGGGATTTTTGCTCAGCTGTTTAATGGATTTGTAGGAGAAATTCAAAATACCGAACTCTTGTAAATGTGGACGTATTCTTTTAATACGTTTGTCATTCACGAAATTAATAAGAATTTTTCACACACTATGGTTAAATCATTGCTACGACAGGAAATTGTGTACACCTTGCACAATTACATTGAAAACGGTTTCTTTCTCTACCTGTTGGCAAACTTAGATCACAAACTATTTTTTTGAACTAATCCACTAAAACCAAAACCTAAAGAATTTAATAGTATTCCTTATTTCAGGTGATGCACTGAAAACCTCTGGAAACTGCTGGCCCCACACAATATTACATTGGTCACTTCCTGATACCCGAATATTAAATCACTCACCAACCTAGGTGCACCTGTCGATCAGAAACCTAAAGGCACTCAAAAACTTTAAAAAACGTAGTTTATCGAATTGCTTGTAAAGAACCGACATGCACGGCCACTTGTATTGGAACGACTAAGAAGATTAAACAAAAGAATCTCGTCCCACAAAGATAACGTTGCAAACAACGATCAAACAGACACACTTCTTCAGCACAAGATAAAGACAGGACACACCCTTGACCAAGGTCAGGGGTGTGCCCTGTCTTTGTCTTGTGCTTAAGAAGTGTGTTTGTTTGATCGTTATTTTATTTACAAGAATTTTATTTTACAATAACAATACAGCAAGGCTAAACTTGAAACACTCTACAATCTCACGCAAAATCCTCCTGTACAAAACCACATTACGCCCGAAAACTACGCATTAGAAGAATATGTCCCATTTAAAAAAAAATTGGGTATTTACAATTTCTCCTACAAGGGCAAACCAATATAAAAGCTGAGTAAAATTATTGTCCTCTCATGAAACTCTGTAGTATACTAGGTGTGTTGCCAATAAAAGGTAAGTTTTAGCATCACTTAATTACCGTAATGCTTAGCGGCAGTAGAAATTTTCCAAGGGGTTGATCACACTGTCTTAAGCAAAACCTTAGGGGAGAGGCGGTGTAACAGGTTAAAATCAGTTATGGTCAATATTCGGTGGAATAAGGAAGCCCACACTTCCTAATTCCCCCTCTCTATTCCATAACACAGTGCGGTAACAGATTAGGGTGGGAATAACGTATACCTTTGGATAATAAATGTCACCATTGTGAAAGTTTGGACTCATACCAACATATCGAGTCAAACTTCCTGCAAGTGCCTGAAACTGTTGAGTCATCTTATTGACCCACTCCTTGTTAGGGGAACGTGGAGGATATGCAGAAGTGTTGTGTTATTGGTCAGCCAAAGTACACAATGCCGTGCATGATACTGTGCAAAACTCCAAACCGGGGGAACTGGACCCATCCGGTGTTCTAGCTGCGACTAGCTGGCGTAAATACAACCAGCCTTAGCATAGTAAAGTTAGTTGGTGTTTGGGATATATACTAACGCTTAGTTACTGTCAGCTGGCTTACCCTTCTGTTTAGTGTGGCCCAAGGGTTCGGATTGCTGCTAAAACGAATGACTGGTACCCGACTGCAATGATTACTTTGAAGTCCCCTGGCTTTGCGGTAGGGACAAACATGGACTCTACATTGTCTGTAAATAGGTGTTGCAATCTTTTATTTACTTTATTTACTCTGTCATTCAGATTATAATTTGTAATTCTATCTCTTACAGTTCCTGAGTTAAAAGGGATTAAAAATCTTATAGGAACACCTGTTGGACAGCCATTTCATCCTACTGCAGGTTCGCGTAAAGACGTAATTCAACCTTAAAACCAGCTTTGTGACGGATCCCGGGTAAATAAGGTCAGCGAACACTGCCGTGTGGTCCGCTCACACCAAGTGAAGCGTTGACTGTATTGCATGACCAATCTAAATCCCTTAAAAATGGTAGTTTAAAAGTAATCTGATATGGCATAAAGAATACGACAAGTGGAGTGAATTATCAGCATCAAGTTAGTCAAACTTTCTTAACGCCATTGCTTGTGTTTCATTTTGGTGTGAGCGGAAAAGAGAAATATTTTTTAACAAGGTTGGAAAATAATCTGCAGCTTCGTTACAAGTCTTTCTATTTCCATGATAGTTTTGGATAGACAGTACGATTATTCTGCATATAAGCTGAAATATTAAACCTGAAATAATTCATTCCCAGCCTTCTCACCTGCTTTATATCAATGCTACATTTAATTATAGAAAGTTCGGAAAGTTAGTGTAATGCAAACCTATATTCATTGCTTGGATGTTGCTTCCTGAAATTGAACATACACACTCATGGACAAGGACCAACTCAAACACAAACTGCGCCCACTTGCTGATATTCCCAACGAATAAAAGTAATACTTGTTCCCTGTAATTATAGTTCGGATTATAATTGGTTTCGTTCGAGTAAATTCTAAATCTGTTTTTTTATTTGTGTATCTTCACATCTGTGAATTCCATGAAAATACGAGCTCTAATGTTTATTCTAATGTTTAATCACAGCCTACACTTTAATCGTGATGGGCCCTGACCCATTCTCATTACAGTGACTTGGATTCCAAATTAAAAAAGGCAGTGTTGATGAAATGTAATTAATTCTACTTCTAGATCCACTCAATCAATTAATTCACCCTAAGAATGAGTGCTGCTACTGTATTCATATTTGTATGGAGCTCAGAACTCTAAACATTTATAATAAATGCACAGTTTTTTTAAAGCAGTAGACGGATTATAGTGTTGCTACTACTAACTACTACTAACTACTGTCTCAGAATCGCAAGACACTTGCAAGGTGATATACCCTTCGCATTTTCGGCAGTAATAACTTGACTTAAAATTGATGATTAGTATCATAAACTGGAAATCTAGTATAACTTAAAGGTTAAACTTTCAGCGTTGGGTTTGGTGCGAAACGCCAGCGTTGGTGTCAACTAAGTCGAAGAAATTCGATACGTTGTTCAGATTGTCTGACGTTGAACTGGTAGCGTGTGCCAAATTAGCATAACAACGGACAAGCAAACCCAATGGATATCTCCTCCTGCTCCTTTAAAGACTCTGTCATTGGACCTATTAAAACATTTCTGTAAATGATGTTATTCTGGTGAGGCACTTTAGCTAAGCCTTATACCAAAGTAGCATGAATACCTTACGGTTTAGATGCTACCTTACATTCTATTTCAAAATGAAAAAATCATAAAAATCAAAATGAAAAACAGCCTTCTTCACCGTACGAAACTTATAACTACTTTCTGTTTTCGTCAGTTTCAGCTTTAGCTTTCCTTCGAATTTCTCCTTCAAAGCAGCCAAGTAAAGCTAAAGTGAATTTCCCTTTTGCACTACAACAAAGTGAGATCAACGAACAAGAAAGCAACAAATCAACAAAGACACCAACACGTGCCCTAATCATCTTTAGTGTAGGAGGAGGGAGGCCATGTTGAGGCAGCGACCCAAAGTCTTTGATTTGCCCCCTCACTTGGAATCAATCAGGGTTCCTTTGATCTCCGCCAGGGGTGCTGCTTCATTACTCGTGACAGTCTCGTTGGCTGGGATTGTGCGGCAATCACTCACGCATGCGCAATGTACACCGACGCCCACCCACGCCCGCACATTTCTTTGAAAGCAACAAGGCTTTAATTCTAATTACAACCAGAGTTGCTCCCAAGTTGCGTGTATGTCTTGTACTGCCAAAGAGGACACCTTCCCCTCTTCTGGTTATTAGAAAAGTAAGCAGAAGTTAAGGGGTACAATCAGGATGACAAGAACCACAAACATTGAACAACTGGCAAAACAAAGGAAGGAACAAAATGGGATTGGAGAGGGACGATCAAGGGCTTGTATACAGTCATGAAGAACTGTTGTAGCATCGACATCCGATTTAGGGAAATTCCTTTTTCAAGTCTTTCGTTACTGCTGCCTGTTGCTGAGAGTTACAGAAACTCATCCTTTTTACCCAAGATAACTACGAAACAGGCATTGGGCCTTTTATAGGAGGAGCGGATTGAAATATCAAATCTCTTGGAGGTTGCGTGGCTGGTGGGATTTGTACTGCTAAGAATGACTTGTGTATACCAAATTTCCTTCTTTTCCACCATCGACAAGAATCTTTTGGTCAAGCATCAGGGAAGGGACACAGGAGGGCAATTCGGGGCCTTGGGCATTTCATGGCTGGTTCGATTTGTACTGCTAAGAATGAATTGTGTACCAAATTTCATCGTTTTAGCTCGATATGCAAGAATATGTTGGTAAGCCTCAGGAAAAAGTTAGAGGGGTCCCACTGGGGCCCCTTTGGGGGTATTTAATGGGAGTTCCACAGCTGATTTAATTTGTGCTGCTAAGAATGACTGTGCACAAAATGTCATACTTTTAGATCGATCTTCAAGAATTAGATGGAAAAGCCGCAGGAGGGTCATGGGGGAAGGGCACTGTGGACCCTTATGGGTCTTTCATAGGGATTTCCATGACTGATTCGATTTGTTTCGCTAATAATGATTTTTGTACCAAATTTCATGGTTTTAGCTTGATTTGCTAGAATTTGTTCATCAAGCCTCAGAGAATTAAATTTTTTAAATTTGGACCGAATTGTCGTATGTGGTCTTTTGTTTTGGAATCGTATTGCCCGGTCCGAGTTTTTGCAACCGAATTGTCGCGGGACCGAATTGTCGCTATCTACAGGTGAAGAGGCTCATATCTGGAGCCGGTCTCGCGCCTAGCTGGGATTTCTTACTGAGAGAGATTTTCTTCGGCCCAAAAAGCGTTGTGTTGTCCAAAATCCCTCATGCCGCATAACGGAAATTGAGGTTAGAAATCGGCAAAGAAAAGATTCCACTGGATGAGAATTGCTGCCAACAAATCCGAAAAAATATTTTAAAATGTCAGGTCCAAGAAAGCCGCTCTCACAGCATGGGCTTGATAAACTATGCTAATGTTTTTACCTCCTCGTACTTCCAGTGCCCCTTGCAGCTAGCTCAACGATCGGCTCCTGACATGAACTCTGCAGCGAATAAGGCGTCGTTGTCTGTGTTTTATTGACTGCAAGTATGTTAAATATAAATAAACTCTTAATTTCAATTTGTTGTTATGGTTGCATTTCTTAAAAAAATTGCCACCAGTTACAAACAAGGGATTGTAACTTGCAATATACTTGCATTATTTCTCAGGTATTAGTAGGTAGCATTACACTTTCTCCGCAAGTTGCTGCTTCAGGCTAGTCCACAAGGTGGCGCCATCGTTGCTTTCACAGCGGAAGTAAATGTAGAGGAAGTAGGGATGGCCGTCAATGGAGGCGCCTGTCACTGGTCTCACGCATTTCGTTTTACGGGATGGCATAAAAATTTTATAGACATTTCTCGTGTGCAGGCACGTCGCTTCGGGCCATTCCCCAATGACGTCATCGCGCTTGCCACCGACGAGGACGGCAGCCAACCGTGAAATTTGTGCCGCCAACATTCAACGGTATCCTTTTATACAGCAGCCGAAAACAGGAAGGAGAAAAGTTAAACTTGCGTAATTTGTTCTGCTTTCGTTTGCATAATTGCAAGAAAACGAAAGTTGCTAGGAAAAACGGACATTCTCATGCAAGTAGTTTGTCCCATGATGGCTATTGCATGGAAAAACAGTCCTCTCTCGCTCG
>JAHWFP010002370.1:0-10894 GCA_023313725.1 Lithobius niger | reverse complement strand
AAAGACCCTAGGCCTTGTCCATACCTACGTTTTAAGCTATAGAACTTGAAAATCGGTTCAGCGGTTCGACCTCCAAGTGAGGGCAAAGAGTACATTAATGATTTCTGCTCAGTGCTCTGAAATAATAATTGCTCTGCCGACTACAATACTGCAGTCACATCAAAATCGGGTTCAAAAGGCCTTGTCGGTGTTAATACATACATTTTAAGCTATACAAATTGAAAATGAAATGGGTTCATTGGTTCGGTCTATAGGTGAGAGCAAATGTTTTAGCCCATTTGGCTTTCCGTGTCAAGAATATTGTAATTACATTAAAATAGCATGCGAAAGACCCTAGACCTTGACCATACCTACGTTTTAAGCTATAGAACTTGAAAATCGGTTCAGTGGTTCTGTCTCTAGGTGAGGGCAAAGAGCTCCAACAACAACAACAACAACAACAACAAGAAATGGCCATACTGTCGAGGCCGAACGATTTGATTGTTGTCATTAAAATTTGTGATGCAGTGAAATAGTTACGACACGACCCCAAATACCCAATTTCGTTGGTCTATGTCAATTCCGGCCGAAACTGTAGGAGCTCAAAGTTTGACGTTTAACATGGAAGTTCATGCTGAGGCTTACATAAGGCTACCGCGGTCCTTGATATCTGGTTACTAGCAATAAATAACACTTATGATAAAAATAAATATTAGCATTATTCTATTACCATTAAAGATATTCTAGCAACTTTCCCGTTCGTGTGAAGCGTACCTGATAAAGTGAACTTTACACAGTCCTTGTGTACAGTTCAACACATTGACGACAAAATGTTACAAAGCTTATTTTATTGGTAAAAGAGGGATACACATCTGCTTTTGCTAACACAAACATGCACTGGGATGAATGGACACATGTCAGAAGGAATACCAATAATGGTGATGCGTACACGTCTGTGAGTCTCTTGAATTTTATATGAAATATGTCAGTTCTGATGAAGTCATTGCTACGAAACTGTCAATGTAAACGCAGATGCATTAAAATATTGAATACAACAGAATAGTAAAGTTGAAAGATGTAGAATTGACGCAAGCTCATTTCATGTCAGTTTCTAATGTTACTGGCAGCAGTAACAGGCATCTGTCAAAAAGCTTACACAACATGTTTCTAGATAATGAGTTATTCATAAATCTATCTTCTACTTTCCCGTTTCCACAGTGCTAAAAAGAAGTTACAAACAGTATGCATGTTAATTCATGAAGCAGAAACCTTACTTAATAACGGCTTTCCTATGTGACTAGGTTTTGCAACAATGGAGGAATCCTCTTTAAACGTTGAAATGGTGTCATTGTTTCTCTTCTGCGTGTAACGATTTTTCTGCGCTAGGTCAAACATATGGAATGATGCAAAATCCTTTTTTATTTTCTAGAGGCATTACCTCTGACATTTACACATGCGTCAATTGTGCCATTTTTGCATTATCATGTTAATGATTGCTTCCAGGGATGAAGTGACCAGCACAGAGGCCTGAAAATGTAACGTTTGGAGTAGTGGGAGTCTGCACTGCTCTGTAGTTGAGGTTGGCGCTAATGATCCTAGCTATCGATGCGCCATAAAGCCGCAATCTTCCAGAGGATGACAGATGGGTAGAAGAATGTACAGGTAGTGCCAGTTTTTCTCTGACAACAGTTAACATTTGGACGAAAAAAGTACCTTCTTTCAGCGATTTACCACCAGAGGGCGCTGTCATTAGGTAACGGGAAGTGCAAAGGATCATGGGGATCAAAACTATTTAACGTCTATAAAACAAATTGATCACGATAAGAATACAAAATTAACCGCTTAAAATTTATCATAATTCGGATTAGAGCATTAAAATAATTTTAATAAATATCGGAAATGGGTGAGCAAGTTTTATTTTTTTAATCCAACATTAAAGTTTAAAACGGGTGGTCGTTACGAGTGGCGCTAAGTATAACGCATGGTTTTGTGTTCCGAGAACGTCCGAGAAGCGTGCTCACCGGCCGATTAGGCTGAAGCTTCATCCGTGGTTTTTGTTTATTGTAACGAACTATATATAGCTTGAATCGAACGCAGAATAAGTTCTTCAACTTCGGATGTTGCCCACGCACGAGTATTTCGTCAATTTCCGCAGGTATTGTTGCTATTACCATGGTTACCATGGCAACGATGCCGCCACTTTTTATTTCAAGTTTCGCCTCCTACGAGAATCAGACAGGTGCTGCCATCTGGTGCCGTTGGTGGAATCAGGTCTCAATTTCAACACGTTTTCAGAAAAGCGTCACTACCTACTAATCTACCTTGCGTCAGGGTTTTGTGCTTGTTACCTCTGCGACGGCTGCCACAGGTGTCACAAATGTAACATGGGCTATAATTGACCACTGATCATACACGGCTTAATTATTATTAATATTGCTGCTATACGTGGTCAATACAGCTATGCAAACTTAGTAACGCATGTGATAAATATAAAAACTTACCAACAGTTAGGTTCCTATTTAATGGTAGTAGTCCGTTCAGCCTTTGAATGCCTATCATACGACCAAGTGTCCTACTTAAATACCTGGCATGAGTCTGAATCCGAGCGTGTAGCATAGATACCCAGAATTTGAAATGAAATGAATCAGCTTCGATTTTACCGAATTGTTCAACTAAGCTGAATTTCTCTCAAATAATAATAATAATAATAAGATTATTATAATTTTTATTCATTATTTATTCATAATATTTTAAAATCTAAAAAAAAAAAACCCAGTAAAACAAGGGGTGATTTCACCCTTATAAAAACATTCTAACTTTACTCGCAGTTTTTATTGAACCCGACTATTGTTATGACTTTTGATGTTCAAAGGTACTTTAATTTGGCCATGTGAAACTTTACTTCAGCAGGAATTATCACTCAGAAATTTGGTGGCCCTGAAAAGAGCCGTTTAAGTTGGGCTTTTTTTTCCTTGTTTAAGGGGAGGGGGGCGCAGCATATTGTAATGAACGCCTCACGCCATTTCAAGTCCGTTGTTGACGCTGGCGAAAACAAAAGGCCAAACTCCTCTATGACTCGCCCGCCACATTGCCTTGAAAGGTTCGGTATAGAATCGTCTTCGTTGATGGCATTTCTCACCTTTCAACTGTTGGATTTTTATCGTTGTCTGCAGAAATAGAAAATTCGTCATCAGCTTATCTAGAGCATCATGAACCATCCTCACAAGATCTAGAAGGACTACCGCGAGGCACTAGAATAGACCTAGAGTTTAAAACCAATCCCGGGTGCATTCCTTCCTTAGCTGGGGTTACAGAAGGGTATGAAGGAAGGGAATTGGTTAATTACGTCCATACTCAGATAAATCCATTTGTTGTAGATGACAGCAAATTACCAGTAAAAAAACAACGTGTCGAGAGGCAGCTAAAGGGGTGACAACTCCGAGCTCAAATCATGCAAACATTATTTGTGTCCAAATAGGGTCATTATTTATGGCCGGGGGTGGAGGGAGGGGGCAGAAGAAATGACTATGTGACCAACTAATTTCCGATGCCTCCCTCCCCCCCAACTTCCACGAGAACCTGAAAAAGTCTTTCTTCCTTATATGATCAACAATACTGTACACAGCTGAAGAGCGACAACAAATTGCTAGAAAACGTGTCGATGGGGGTGCAAAATGGGTAACAATTAATAGCCCAGATTATGCAGATATTATCTGCGCCCACTCTTTGACAATCTCTACCTTATTCGACCGCACACAGTTGAGCTACGGCACACAGTTGAGCTACAACAAATTTCTAGTAGGAAAACGTGTCGAGGGGGAGCAAAAGGGGTAACAAGGGGTAAAAGCGAAGATTACGCAGATGTTATGTATAGGGTATTACCGGCTTTCCGAGTACTGAGATTAACAATATCGAGGCCCCGCAGGGTTAGCCAAGCCATTGTTGAGCTCAGTAGAGGAAAGCGGGTAATAACCTATTTACCACCCAGTCACGTAACAATTGAAAAGCGCATTCCCTGTCATAGATATTTCAACAACGTCCTTGTTCGCCAAGGGGGAAAATCGGCATTAGATTTCGTTTTTGTGTGCAAACATTGTTCCACGCACAATCTCAATGTCAAGCTTTCTGAGCAAAAGAACGTCAGCACGATTCGTTCTTTGTTGTGCGCATGCTGGTCCTTTGTCAATCCCAATACTCCGGGCATGGGATGAAGATATCAAGCTCGTTGCATTGTTACAAGCATTGTTGTAGAGTACTGAGGTCGTCTAAACTGGGTGATAAATGCGCCCAAACTTAGACAATTTTTCCGTATTTGATCAACAATACAGTAAACAGCCGAAAAGTGAAAAAAAATTGCCAGTGGAAAAATGTGTTGAAGGGGAGAAAAAGGGGAGACAACTCACAGCGCAAATCATGCAGATGTTATATGTGCTAACATTTAGACAATTTCTTCCTTACTAGTTGTCCCTTACTCTTCTGATTGTTGAAGCTTCGTTTGTTTAATCCTGATCCCTAATAAAGCCTCATCAAAATCTGCTCACATCATCAAGTCTGCTCACAAGCGAAATATTTACACGGCCTATTAGAGTTCGTTTGCGCACGAAAATTTCATAAAATTGGAGATGAGGAGGAGGCGAAGGCGGCGGAGCAGATAACAATGTCAAAATGTTACAATGCTGCAACATGTAACAATAGGCGAGGCGCACAATATGAGATTGTAGCTCAGTCGAACAAGATGGAACAATGGTTGGTTGCTCGTAAATATTAGAGCTCGTATCCCCATAATCACAGCTACGAAGGTACACGAATAAAAACGGATTAGAGTTCACTCGAACGCAACGAACTATAATTTGAACTCCAATTCGCAAAACTTAAAACCACAAACACACACAAAATAGACGTCATAAACAGCAAAACGTACAAAAATTAAAAAAAAAAAATGCATACACAAAATGAACACGTAATTATACTCAAACGAACTAGAAATAACCACCTCAAATGACCTTCAAACACAAACACAGGCAAAAAATTGCCTTAACTAGAATTCTGCTTGTTTCACAAATTATAAATGCACTCAAAATACACATATACCCACTCACACGAAACAGACTTAATATATAAAACAACAAACACAGACAAATATAAAAGTCTGTTTAATTCATAAATTATTCGTCCACGCCCAAACACCGAAACATTAAACTTTTCAAACATAAACCGGGCTTTCTTTCTGACATAACCATTGATCAAAAACAGTCCTAGTTCCCTGGTATTGGAGTTCAAATTATAGTTTGTTGCGTTCGAGTGAACTCTAATCCATTTTTATTCGTGTACCTTCACGGCTATGAGTATGGGGATACGAGCTCTAATATTTTTTTTCTAAATGGCGAAGCCGTTTTCTGCTCAGTTAATATATATAGATTTGACAAGCAATAGGGTAAACAGCTGAAGAGCTACAAAAAACTGCCAGTAGAAAAAGTGTCCAGGGGGGCAAAAGGGATGACAAGTCAGAGCGCATATCAAGTAGATCTTATTTGCGCCCACACTTTGACAGTTTCTTCTTTATTTTACCAAAGTAGTCAGTAAAAAAACGTGTCGAGGGGGAGCAAAACAGGTAACAATTCAAAGCACAGATCATGCTGATGCGTCTAAAATGTGCAGTTTTAAGAAGCCACAGAAAAACAAGATAGTTGATGAGGCTGAAGAGCTACAAAAAATAGCCGGAAAAGATGTGGCTAACGGTACGGAGAATCGAAGACAGGCAAAAAAAGATTTTGCCTAACGTTTATTTAACTAACACACACACACACAAAAAAAACAAACCACTGAAATCAAGATAAAGTACGTTATAGACTGGAGCCTTAACTCTTTCAAGAATTTGATAACCTTCTCAAGACTGTACGGTTTGTCCACTTCAACTATGTAAATACGCATGAAGTTTTCACTCCGACCATCGATACCGTCGAAAAGTGGCCAGCATATTTCTACCCCATTTTGTGCATCGTCAAGCTTCTGTAGCTATTTTTGGTTTGAAATGCACTTGCTGTATTGACCTAATTCTCATTTATTATTCTTAGCTTTGATCTTTCACCGCATTCTAAGAAAGGTTGTGAAATCCAAATGTGCGTCATTGTCCGAGGCAACGCCTTTCAATTATCTCTACACAGTTACTACGTTTCGGTGGGCTGCATGCATGTCACGAACCTTATCACAGTTTTGACATACCAGCGGAACGACGGACGTACACATACTAAATAATTTGTGTTGAAACCGTTAGTCGATTTTTAATTGCAAGTCACGCTTGACCATGGTTTGGATTTCCCACGTTTAATATCTGCCTGTCCATCATATTTTCTTCATAACTTCAGCTGTAGACCACCAGGATTTTAATGACATTCAACATGAAAGTTGCTGCTGACGTTACGCTTGTATTGCTGCTTGCTGCATGCAGAGTAACTTGCTTACAGTTTAAGTTGAATACTAGACCGATTTTGGTTCGAAACAATTTTATTCCCTCTGCTGGTCTGTTAAAAACCTTAACTGTCAACTCTTTCCTCCAGTGTACTTTTGCGTGCACACAAAATACGCGGTGTTGGAAGTTCGCATTGACTGGAACCAAATGCAACCTATATGAACCGCCCTTTCCCGCTCCTAGTTCGGAATACGTAGAAGCTAAAGGCTACAACACTTACCAAGGTAAGGAGTAACTGGGTAATTATCGTTGATTAAACATCACTCATTAAACATTATTTGTTGAGAAAATATTTAACTGGGAAGTTATCTTCGGTTTCAAGAGTCTATTGTTTATTCAGAACTAGAAGAAAAGAGCTTATAGAGACGTCTTTTATCTGAAGCGCTTTTCTTTTACTTGTCAGAATTTGTTATACGAAATACTGGTCAGAATTTCTTATACGAAACTGACACTTCCTTATATGTTTTTTCACATCTTATAGCAAAACCAGTTTGTATACATAAGAATTTTGTATAAGATATATCCAAGTGTAAAAAAAAGGCTTATACGTCTACATGTTTATAAAAAAAACCTTTTCTTCAAAGCATACAAGAAAGTTTTATAACAATCGTTATATGAAAATTTTATGCTAATTGTTATAAGAAACCTTTTACAATATTTTGTAAAAAAGCCTTCCTCTAACTGTAAAAGAAAGCCTTATAAAACATTGTTATAAAAAATCTTATATGATTTAAGTGTAAATTAAATTGTATACAAACCATTACAAGAAATCGTATACAGTTTAATTGGAAATGAAATCTTGTACAAATTGTTATAATAAATCTAATGCCAAGGTTAAGAAGAAAGCCATGTAACGTTCACAAACCTTACAAAATTGTGTAATGGATTTGGATTATCGATCAGCTGTGGGTACTTGTGGTATGATAGATTAAGTTAAAGTTGTTGGCCACATGCATGACAAGTTTTAGATTAGGGGTTTGAATAATATCTCTGTAATGTGTGGTGCAGTGGCAACCCGGACCACTGCACTGTGACTGAGGTTGGCGCTAATGACCAAGCTGTCGACGCGTCATTGAGCATCATCTCCCCCCCCACATGCATTCATGTTTTTTTTTCTTACCATACTAGTTTTTTTCTTCCCACAACACCAATTAACGTTACACTGGCAACAAAAGAAAATGTATTTCGCAATTTATTCAACTCTCAGTGGTATGACACTGGATCAACTACGATACTGCTTTACATTTTATTATATATGATTACTTTGAGGGGTTCTAAGAAGAAGCAAATAAATAAATACAGCACTTAAATTTATTCTTAAGTGCGTCGCGTTTTCAAAAAAAAAAACAGTACTACAGTAATTTAGCTTGTGGTGTCCGAGTATGCATAAAATTCTACCGAAACCTCTTCTCGTAAATTGGGAAAATACAACGCTTGAGAATTCTGAAAACTAAATTAAAACAAAGTAGTCAAATCACGCTGTAATAAGTGCTGGTAATTATTTTTGTTGTTCAGTTGTTCACCCAATTTTAATTTCTAAATTGGCACTAAAGCTGCTCTTAACTGCTTTGCACCGTCTGATGGCTTTAGTCCAGTGGATGGATAGCATACGTGGCTCCCACCCCAGTGATCCAAGTTCTGTCATCATCACAGATCCGGTGTTTCTTTTTCTTAATAGTATTTTAGTAATATTTCTGCGTAAGAATATATAACAATAATAATGCTATCATATTGGATTATTCTACAAGATCATACACGATTATTCTTGTATGATTATGCTTACAATTTGCAAATAAGAATTAAGCCAACTAAAGTTTTTTTTCATACAAGGTAATAAGATCTTTTTATACGAAATATCCTACTTTCATACGTAAATCTTATCTACTGCAAAACAAAACTTGTTAAGGATTCCTGCCAAGCTTTTCGGCCGTGTGAAGTCGTGATATCAAACGCCAAGCTCTTTCGCCAAGCTAATCCCACCGAGTAATAGTTTGAAGGTTAAATGAAATTTGGTTACTGCGCAATTTTCAATTATTTCATTTAGCGTTTGTAATATTAGCCGGTGGGTTTAGCTTGGCGAAAGAGCTTGGCGTTTGATATCACGACTTCACACGACGAAAATCTTGGCGGGAATCCTTAACAAGTTTTGTTTTGGGGTAGATATCAGTAACTTTTGATGCAAATTGATGAAATCCGTTTTTTTCTTAGTAATTATGAAATGGAAATGCCAATCTAGTTTTCTGGTCCATTTCTTTTTCTTCTTTTTTTTTTTGGTTTCGTTAGATTTTGAGGACAGCAGTCACCTTTTTTCATTTGCTTAGCATTGAAAAAAGGGCAAAGTTAGGGTTACCGTCCTTTAAACTGCTACGATTCTCAGGATTTACGTATAATAGTAAATCTAGCACGTACGTGGGGGAGAAAACAGCAAAATAAAATTGTTTTCAACATTTACATCGGTTTCAACGAATTTGCAAAACTTAGTCACACAGGAAAGCCAATATGGAGGCATGTACCTTTAAATGACATGTTTTGCAACTAAAAACAAATAATCAAAGAAATCAACTAAACTATATGAAACGTGGGCTGAAACTAATGAAGTGAGCGTGGTGAACGAGAGGCTAATGTGCCTTTAAGGCTCGCAAAATTTACTTAAATTAAAGAAAAAGCTACGGTTTGGGGTGGGCGAAAGGTTAGCACGTCTTGTGATGATCTTAGTAGTTTAAAGGACGGTAACCCTAAAATTGCACTTTTCTTGCATTTTTTTTTGTTTTATTCACTGGCGCCTGCAGACTTTCAAGAAGGGGGGGGGCGAAACCATTGGAAAAAAATAAGGGCGAAAACACAAATGAGAATGCCAACCAGCACGAAAAAAAAGCGCACAGAGCAACATTTTCAATGGAAAATGTAAATAAAGGCGAGCAGTATTTTTGTGACCCTGCATTCATAGGACTAAAGAAACTGGGGTGTCTAACAGAAATCTAGTAATCACTGCCCATGTTGACCTTGAGACCTTTGAATTACTATTGCAATCCTGGAAAAAACCTTTGTTTTAACGACTTTTGATTATTTAAAATATTTTTTTCAGTAATTTTACTACCAAAAGGGCATCCAAGTGCCCCAATGTGCGGGCATCCTTGGTTTCATTCACCATTCCTTTATTTATCCTATAGTACCAACATGCGAGCCAATTTACGCTTAACAATTCTCATGCTCAGTGGATGTTCAGAACCTTTTCCGTTGTAGCATTGTCACTGCGCCGGATGAAAGTTACAAGTTTCAAATTTTTTTCCAAATATTCAAAAAATGGGACCCACTTTTTCGCAATCAGAATTGCATTTTGGATCTAGAAAAGTGGCACCCCATTTTCACTTTTTCAAAAACTCTGTTTCAAAATTTTGGACTTTCAAACATTTCAGCAGGAGCGTTTTTTATGGGTCTCCCTGTATTTATCCAGTTAAATCTAATAGCTGCTGTTTCCCTGAGGTAAACTTTTACGTACGACTGAAACCATTTGAATCCTATATAGAATATCTCATATTTCGAAAACGGACAATACCTGGCATAATGTTTACAAAAAAAGAACTACTTTAAATTAATAGATTTAAAGTAAAAAAAAAAAAAATTGGAAATTCAAAAATTCAAAATACACAAACTAAATAGGCTACGTTCTGCAACATTCACTATTAATTATTCAATGACATATTAAAAATTACGAACCCATTCCAGCTTGTCATAGGCAATCTAGTAGGAAGCCATGCCACAACACTACCTTAAATAAAGACAGATGCACCCTTATTTACCTGGCCTTTTTGGACTTAAAAGTCAGACTGCATTTACGGGGAATTGAACTCAAGACCTTTGAAACCAAAGGCCTAAATTCTACTGCTGAGACATACTGACACGGACACCACATAGAGTAGTGGTGTCACTATCATAAGTGGCAGTCAGTCGTTTCAAGCCCGTGTCAATATGCCTGAATAAAATCGAAGCATCTTAAAATTCGTAAGATGCATCTGAAGTTCAACTGTTTTGGTTGATTCAACCTCCTGAAAATCGTAGAGCTATCTTAATTTAAGATGGAATGGATCAGTGCTTTGAGATTTAAGACACCACCAGTTCAAGATATGCCCTAGTTTGAGACTTATTTAATTTAAAATGCAATTAAACATAAGATGCATCTGAATATCAGATGAAAATCACGCAATATACGTATTTGAGATGTTTAGCTATTTATATTTTAATAGCCAAATTCACGCAGCCTAGGATGGCAGCAATTTCAGATGTCACACGCAATATAATAGCTAATTTTTTAAGTTGGAAAATGGAGAAAGTCACAAAATTGTAAGATGGCAATTTATTTTAAGACAGTAGGCTATATAGACTATATATGGCTGGTATAAGATGCTGGCGTAGCTTCTACTGTGCTCAGCACAATTTATTTGAATA
>JAHWFP010002369.1:0-15783 GCA_023313725.1 Lithobius niger | reverse complement strand
TCCACAACACCACTCCACATCCACAACACGGCAACAGGACCATCTCAATACCAAACGGCCCCACTGACACGCCAAATACGACACACCAATTTTACACTCTGCAGCACTCAGGAAACTCTCTCTTTAACGAGCAATCCATCCACTTATGCTTACAACACACCACAAGAAAGCCTTCAAAAAAACTTTCTTTTCGCTCCATCACTTCTCCATCACTTCAGGAGATCGCCTGTATAACTCTTCACCTTTCACTCCATTCTGTCCTTCCACTACCATGACATTGACTCTAACCTCAGTACTAGTAGTAACTTGTGCAAACTCATCCTTCCATCTTTCCTTCTTTCCATCTGCGATTTCCCTCTTTAACCTCACCTTACTTCCGTGAACTAACTCTGCAGGAGTGAAGTTCGCCGTCTCACAAGAAGTAGACTCACTTGCAAACTTAGCTGGTGCTAAAACATCATTCCCTTTGTCAGGATACTCCAAAGCCCTGCTACAGTCTATCCTCGTTCTGTGCAACCTTTCTACAGCCTGAGACTGTGAATGATAAGGCTTACTATTTACAAGGCCGATTTCACACTCCTTCAAGAAACAAGCTGACCGTTCAGGAACCAACGGTTTCCCAAGATTCAATTGGAATTCCACAGAGAACCCAATCTTTGAGCCAATCGCTAAGCTTTCATTTACGACCGTGTGTGAGTTAGCCTCCCTGACAGCCACTGCTTCAGGATACCTGGTCGCCCTATCTCGAACCTTTAAGACATGCGTATTGCCGTCAGACGTCACTTTGAAAGGCTTTACGAAATCTACTTTCACCTTAATAAAAGGCTCTGCCACAACTGGAACTAAAATCATTTCGTCCTCTCCCTCCTTCACACCTTTTCTATATTTCTTACAGATTTCACACCACTCTATCCAATTTTTACATTGTGCACACATTCTTGGCCCATGCAATACTTCTTGCAACCTGGCAATGTACGTTTCCGTGGCCATGTGCCCAAAATAGGCATTAACATGTGCCATCCTTACCAGTTGCCCCGTAAGCATTTTCGGTACCCCTACCTGGTCACACATTTTGGTGACATTTGCTGCCGACCATTTCTTACTTAAGTCATCATCCTTCCAAAAAAAAGATGTACCGTCAATGTCAGTTGCCACTCGACATCCCTCCAACCCAGGATCAAGCACCTGCCCTTGCATTAAAACTTCAGCTTTAACAGCAAACAAGTCTTGAATTCCTGCTGTCAACAAACCTACATTTTCTTCCCTGCAACCATTTTACAAATTTCCGTACTCCTTACAGAGTCGGCCACAACACTAGCTTGTTTATTGACTAAAACGTGTTGTGACTGGACAACTGTATCATTTTGTGCAAGCCTATTATCTTCGACCTTGACACTAATATCAGCAATTACCTTATTTTCACTTGCAACATTTCTAACACTTTCCTCCGTTTCCTCATCTTCAACTTTAAAAAGACCATCCAATACATCACCATCAATAAATTGATCTGCCGCCTGCTTTTCGTTACTTTTCTTTCCATTGATACCCGTTTTCGACCTAGCTATCGCAGTCCGTGTTTTGTTTACCTTTGTTTCAATTTTCTGTAGCTTTTCGTAAGACTTTTGGCTAAGCAGAAAGTCGTACGCTTCGTCCTTAAAAAATGGCGACACGCCGCATTCCAGCATAATGTAGCCATCTTCCGTTGCCAATTTTACCTTTGCCACCGGAAAGTCTGTTACCTTTTGACTTACAACTGACGACAAAACAACTCGTTTCCCAGTGAACGAACTAGGCTCTACCATTTTACTTGAAACCACATCCATAAATGCACCTGTATCCAGCAAATAACTACCAGGCTTTCCATTTATTGTACATTTCTTACATAACTGGCTTTCCACCGACTGTGTACCAGTTTTACCTTTAAAAGAGCTAACCTCCTTTCCACCATGTACACTAGGAAATTGAGTACATACATTTCCCACTGAGGCTTTGGTACCATTGTTGGGACAATCCCTTTTCAAATGCGAGCTCGAGCTACAAATGTAGCACTTACGTGGCTCGTCCGCCTTTAAAGGCGCTCTCCTACCTGACTGATTATTGTCGTTAGCTTGCGGCCTTGCTTGCGCATTGTAAGCCGAAGCTGTAGTACCATTGCTCGTACCATTATTACCTGAACCATCTCTAGTACTATTGCTATTGTTACCATTACCATTGTTACCGTTCCCATAGTTACCAGTACCATTCCCTTGGTTGCCTCCATTGTTTCTGTTACCTTGACTACCTTGATAACCATTACCATTCCGATACCTGCCATAACCATTACCATTGTTACCTCCTCCACGGTAATTATTTCCGCCCTGTGGTCCGCCTTTTCCATTGTCAGAACCACTCCCCTGTCTTAGAACTGCTTCTTGGCGATTAGCGCAGTAATCGTCTGCAAGCGAAGCTAAGTTCAAAACAGACTCTTGTTTGCCCTTATCAATAAGCCATACCCTTATCGGACTTGGTACCTTATTCAAAAAGTCCTCTATTAATACCTGCAGGAACAATTTTTGGAAAGAATCCCCACAATCAAGTTCCTTAACCCATTCAGTACCCAGAGTTGTCAAAGTGTGAGCAAAATCTAAGTACGTTTGTTTATCAGTTTTTTTTGCTGACCTAAACTGGTTATGTAAACACTGCTGTGTAACATTAAATCTTACTTTAAGAGCTTTCACACACAGATCAAACTTTGCAAAGTCATCATCAGAAAGACGCATGAGTGTTTCCCGCGCTTTCCCTGTTAACAAAGATAACAATCGGAAAGGCCACTCTTCTTTGTTAAAGCCCATCCTATCACAAATTCTAGTAAAACCAGACAAGAAAACTAATATGTTGTCTTCCTTCTCCCTGAAGGGTTGGCACAACTTCGACATGTCATAACGTTTGTCTTGTTGCACAGACTCTGTTTTTACCTTTAATTGTTCTTGCTTAAAGGACAACTCCCTTGCCTGCATTTCATCATTATGCTGCCTAGCATTTTCATTTATACGCAGCTCATGCTCTTGTTTCTCCCTCGTTAATCTATCTTCCCGTTCCCACCTCTCTCGTTCTAGCTCTGCCTGACGATCCACTTTCTCTTTCTATAGCTAATTTTTCTCTTTCAATTTCGTCTAGCCTAGCCAATTTCTCCCTCTCAAATTCTACATCCCTTTCCTTTAATTCTTTTTCCCTTGCTAATTTTTCCCTTGCTAATTCGTCCTGCCTCTCTCTTAAAGCCTCCTCCCTTCTTAATTCTGCTTTTCTTACACTTATCCTTTCCCTCTCTAATTCTTTTTCTTCTTGCCTTTCCTGCCTTTCCCTTAATTCCCTCTCTTTTTCTTCATTTATTACCCTTTTAGCCTCCTCTACAGTTTTAACTGCTTCTGCTAAATCATCAGCCAACAAAGTTTCTCCCTCCAACCCACCTTTAAACATAGCCAGAATTTCACTTTTTTTTTTAGGCGCATGCAACCCTAATTCCTCGCACACAGCTTTCAAATCAACCACAGTTTTATCACTAAGCAACTCCATTGTAAATTACTTAATTACCTAAGTAACCAACAATCAAAAAAATAGCACCAACACGCACAACAGTTCCCGCAAGCTTTAAACAACACTTTTTTCCCAAACGCCCTAATACCAAGGTGTAAAAAAAGTTTGCCACAGCTCACCTGTTGCCGCGTTGTGGAGACGCTGCCAAGACGACTTCTACATCCAAACTGACGAACCCAGGCTTGCACTGACGATGACTTCAAACTCTATTTCGCTTCTTCTATTACCGGAATTCGCCGAAATCTTCCTTCTCACACGACGAAGTGCAGCATTACCGCCCACTCTCGCTGATCGGAATGTTCTCCGTCCCTCATCCAGTCGCATTCCTGTCTGCCAGCTCAGCTTTACCGTCTCTTGACTCGTCTTTCTTGAACAGCAGGAAGCCCCTTTAATCTTCCTCCCAGGCTGGTTGCCGCCAAAGTCGAAATTCTGCCATGGAAAGTGAACCCACTGAGTTGGAGAAGCTCACCAGTACCATCTAAGTTGACATTACCGCCGACTTTCGATGCAGCTGTGTCCCTTTAACGTGAAAGTCCGGATGTAAACCAAAACTGCTGTTGTCTTCGATGTGTAATCCCAGCTTGACCGCTGTCACCAATGTATTTACTTTACACTTGATGCAGACGCAATTTGCTTCACCACTGCCAATGCAGACACAAAGACAGCACCCTGACCGTTGAAACTCGAACAAATCGACATGAAATCCAGCTGCTTCCTCGACGTGAAAGTACGGCTACACCGCTGCCACCAATGTAATTTCAAGGGTTCACTGCAGACTTGTTAAATTCAAACTTCTTTACTTCTTCCTTTGACATAACGCAATTTACAAAAATAAACATTTAACAATCCGCACATGAATCGAGAAATTGTCCAACAAGACAGTTCGTGCATAGAGTTCTGTCCTTGTTGCGTTCTTGTTGGGAAAGACCTCTCTTCGCGCCAAACCATCTTCAATATAAGGGCTCGTTCTCTCTCAAAATATGGAAACACTTTCAGTTAAAGGAACGCACGTGTCTCGTACGTGGAAATGTAGCGAAAAACCCGGCATTCCAAAGTTGGTAACTGTTTCCTTCTTCGTTCGAGTAGAACAACATAATTAGCCCTAATTACAGTCATTAGGTAATTACGGTCCAGTCAGCAAGCAAGAGATGGCAACTTTACAAAAAAAACGTTAAAACGCTACTAACACCAGTATGGCGAGGCCGACGCCACAATACAAGATGAGAGCGCAACAAGAACACCTGATTTCAGCCAAAACATCAGTAAACGGAAACTATCTCTATCCGGACAAGTTTTTGGTTGCGGTTTCTGATGTTGTACGTTTAGCCGCAGCTAAAAGAAAGCCGCTTGCGTTTTGTAAAGTTTAAAGAAATTATTATTTTTACTCCAACAATGGTGTATTATAATTTATCCTATTTCGTAAATGATTCGAACTTTGTAAAGTCTAGCCAATCCTAAACAGTCTAAGTAAAGATACGTTGGGCTATGGTTTGAGCTCACTTTTTTGCCAATTCGACGGAAAACAACAATGATGTCATTATCTGTCGCTTCGCCGATGAACATTCGTTGAACATTTGCTGAACATTCGTTGAATTCGCTGAACATTCGTTGACTTCGTGGAACATTCGTTGAACATTCGTTGACATTCGCTGCGCGTATTGACAATAATTCGGGTAGATACATGAAACAAATTACAACGCTGAGCAGTGATGCAATCTGTCCTAGAAGCTGTGGAAAATGCCGAAATGTTATTTCTTACGACAGTTATTTAGAATCAACTCAAAAAAAATACGGCGTGTCAATGGTTCCATTATTCCATGGAAGATGTTTCCTGCCGCTTGCGTCGGCTTGCTACGCGGTACTTGCCCGTCATGATGATGGAAGGCTAGCTCGGTTTGAATAGAAAGGCAATGAGTGATACAGATACAGATCAACGATATAATTAATCGGTTTAAAATATAAGTCAAAGTATTTAAAGGTTCAATTTACAACTACGCCAGCAGGCTGCGTTCTCATTCGGCTACGCTAATTTTATAGCTCCGAAAATATTACTCCATCGTTACCAACAAACTACACATTTTTTTTTAAATATACACTCAATACTTAAAAAAAAAAAAAAAACGTATCATTAACACACCCTTGCGTCCCGTCAATTAAAGAGCAAAGTTTTAAACAAACTCCCGTTGTAGCATCCAGGAACTGTGTCACGTGATATTCAGTGTGCGGCCGAGTAGTTGAAAAAAAGCGTGTCATCATGCGGCCGCACTTTCAAGGCCGTAGCTAGCCGGTTGGGGGGGGGGGGGGGGAAGAGGGCAAGAAAGACTAAAGAGAGCGTAAAATAGCTTATCCATTTACAATTTTCTTTTTATGATTTTTTTTTATCGTTCTCGTTTTAGTGTAAACTCCCAACTTTCAAAGTCGGACTTTATTCTTTCGTTGTTATGGGGTGTTGGGGGCGTAAAGTTGCCAGTTTGGACCCCACCCTAAAAAAAAATGGAGGCCCCCCCCCCCCCCGCACGGGGGGTGGGTGTAACCCCCAACGCTACCACTACATTTTTCTTCGTGCAGCAAGCTTTGTTTTACGACTCAACGATTGCACACTTGTGTTTCAGTTTAGTTGATCGGTTCTCAAAAATAATAAGCGCCGGGTTTGCACACGAAAATAAAGTCTTTGGGTGTTCAATCTAGAAAAAAAAGGAGGCGAAATTAAATAAGAAATATGTTACACTGACTTATACATATGTACACACGACTGTCTAGCAGTAAAGACGGAAAGCCAAAGGCTCAACAAGAGTTAAATAAATACAGATGCAAGCCTATACGTTGCCTTTTGGACTTATATGTCAGACTGCCTGAGCCGGGAATCGAACCCACTACCTTTGAAACCAAAAGCCAAGGTCCTACCGCTGAGCCATAATGACACGGCCACATCAGTATGGCCGTGTCACAGAGCTGTGTCAGTATCGCTCAGCAGTAAGACCTCGGCCTTTCGTTTCAAAGGTCGTGGGTTCGATTCCCTGCTCATATCTGACCTATAAGTCCAAAAGACAACCTAAATAGGTTTGCATCTGTATTTATTTTGTCTAGCAATAAGCAACCTAGCACCTCGCAGCTTGTTGTGGAACGGAACTGCTTGTTGAGGGAGGTTGGTAGGCCTGAGAAACACATGGGAGATGTCGCCTCATAATCCTCTGAGCTGGCTTACTTTTAGACGGTTGCCTGTACATATAACATTTACGCTTCATGCAGCAAACCACGCTACTTAACAAACCATGCTCGCCGAGCTTGGTTTCTGAGGGTAACTGAGGGAACAGGGAACTAACACTGCAAACGAATCGACTATCGAACAATCAAAAACGAAATAGAAACAAAGAGCGTTGCATTTATTTACAGTAATTCACTGTGTCGCGTGGGCGAGTTTGTATTGTCTTTCGGTGTATAATTCTGCAAATATGCTCTAGAAAATAGTGATTCAAGCTTCAACGTTTCTTGACAGCAAAAACGTAAACAAGTCCTGCGTTGTGTTCCAATTATTAATGCTGTGTTGCAGTCTAATGCTGTCACGTGAATGAGGGTCGACACGATGACGAATCATTCTGGTGACGCTTTTGATTTAAAATTCGTGACGTGTTGTAACAATCAGAGCCAAATGTATGACACTGACTGACTTTAAGCCAAATGTAAGCAAATTAATCTGCGTCAAGCATAACCAAAATCAAGCATGTAACCAAAATTCTAAAACATGTAAACTAAAATAATCTACAGAATTGACAAAAAAATTCTGATATTTTCGCTTAAGTTGGGGTTTATGTGTCGTAGTGAGGTACTAGTCCGATTCGACAAGTGCCAGATTCTATGGTATGAGTGGAGTTGTCTACTCCCCGCATACTACGTATGCTTTATTCATTTCCTCCTGACCTAACCGATTAATTTAAAATGTTCCAAATTACTTGTAAGCCTTTTTTTTGTGAATTAAGTTTCAATTAAGATGGGCAAGGGGTTTTGAAGATTTTCACTATACATCGTTTAAATTATTCAGACATCATAAATCCTACTTAACTTTTATTCATTACTCAGAGATATTATTTAGAAATTCTGGTGCAACTAAAAGAAATACAACGACACTTACTATAATCAGGAGCATCTTATCTTTCAATTAATGGTGGACTTTTCAATCATGGTGGTGACTCAAGAGCGGAAGTAGGATGGGTATAGGTAACGTATATTTCGTCAGGCAACAGATACACACTTTATGGCACTCGGCATTTTAATGTTTCTATATGTCGTTCGAAAGTATACATCACCTCTAAATTTTAGCATCCCATAGCTGCTGAATATGGTAGCCTCTCACACTAGTCTGGCGGCAGTCCTGGTGGGGACTTTGCCAAGGTCCCCTTTCGAGGGGTTCGACCAAATCCGCAAATCTCCAGCAACCTGGCTGAGCTCTCTCACCACTCAGGAACGACGACACCAGGATGACATCAGGATTAGAATGGCATGTGTCCAAATCTCGTCACTGCATGGTATACTCAGTTTAATCAAAGCTCGTAAAGTAAATTAAACAAATTTTAAATGTAAACTTTCTGAGAAACTTGAACGCAGAAATGTATTCCAACCACACCCTCCATTTATGTCTGCCCTATGGTCGCAGAATTGTGCCTTTTTTACTCTTTGGAGCACCACTTCATATTACTTCAAAAATGCCCTGCTGATTTTCGTTCGTTTCACTCACTCAATCAGCGCATCCTGTGACTCAAATCTCAGGATGCACCATTTTAAAAATGTGCGTGCTCAAGCATCGTTACATGGAACAATTCATTTTGCTGGCTAATAATGTTACTTCCTTGCTGAAGTCCGCTTTACGTACTGGTGGTGGTGTCCATGTTTGTTTGGTCAAATTTTTGCACACACTGGCTAAAAAAAGAACATTTTGCCGGCCCCCAGCCAGGCCGGCTAAAAATGGTTTCTTTTGCTGAAAAGTACAATACCTGTCAATTTTAGCATTGTTGCCTCAACTATGCTGCCATTGACTTGAGACTTCAGTGAACATCTGCCGCCTCAGCCACCCGATCGCGCATGCGCGATCCTCCCTTTAAGAATGGAAACACTAGTGGGTTTGCCATCTCATTGTCTCAAGTTGCGTCAAAAGGTGACACCTGAGGGGAGGCAGGGTGAGCCTGAAGGTATTGTACTTTTCAGCAAAAGAAACCATTTTTAGCCGGCCTGGCTGGGGGCCGGCAAAATGTTCTTTCTTTATGCTGCAAAGTACAATACCTGTCAATTTTAGCATTGACAGGCTGACCTCGTCAAATTAGGTGGCGGGCACCTTTTGGCTGAGTACCCTGGGGTGCTGAGGCCGGCGTTGTGGTTTTGCCATGGTTAGGTTTGGTGGAGGAGGGGCCTCGGCCTGACCTGGCAAACCTCCTCTTGATTTGGTTAGTGTATTTTTTTTTTGGAAGAGGGTTGGAGGAAGGTTCCTCCCCCTTATTATTATTATTTTTAAAACATAAGGGGGTCAGGATATTAAGGAAGTAGTGGGTTTACCTTACTTTCCAGGGAGGTTGGATCTTGACACGTTGCGTGTGGAATGGAGAGGTTCGTGGTGGGTCCTAGGATCAGGAGCGGACTAGGAGTCTGTTCATGGGTAGAGATGTACACCAAGTAAACGGAATGGAAGGTTCGGAATTTGGGTTGCTGGTGAAGGTCTGGGAATGGTGTCGCACGGGTAGATGAAGGTGATTTGAGTTCCAAGCTTCGTTGAGGGAGAACAGGGTGAGTTGGAGAGCTGAAAGGGGTGTGTAAATTTAGAACTAAAAGTTGATTGTAATGAGGTTGGTTTTCAAGATAGAAATTTTGAAGGGCGGCCTTAGGGGGGGTCGAAAGGGAAGATTTGAATGAGCAAGTAGGGCCCCAAGGCCGGGATGAGAGTCTAGGATTAGGAGGAGCCGTTGCGAACTCCAAAATGATACCCTTTAGCCTTGTGGCGGCAGAGGTCACATGGAAGATCAGTGGACTTGTGGCTTGAAAGTTGTGACATAAGAAGGTGCATGGGGATGAAAGAATCAGAGTTATCAAATTGCCACAAGGAGAAGGAATGAACTTGGAGATCCATGGTGTTTGCAGTAAGAGTTTCCCACGTCTCGGTGATATTTACGTGGAGGGAGAGGTGTGTCGAGTCGAACCCGGAGTTTGCAGAGGATGAGGGGTTCTTGAGTGGTCCAATGACGGGGGTGGCAACTACCGGTCTAAAAGGGAAGGACGGGAGGGACCCTTGGGTCCGAGGGTTAGTTGTCGAGTAGAGGGTGTCTAAGGAGGTTAGGACGTTTGTAAGTTGGGCGGACGGATTTCGAAACAGTGAGTTTGGTGAGGACCCATGGCGCCAGGATGTGGGGTTCGCAACGACCCAAATGGGGCGGTGGAGAGATTGGGCGTGAGGCAAGATGAGAGTCTAGGAGTTGGTTGGCCGAAAGGCCTAAGAGGTTGAGGTTTTCAGTTTGAAGGGTTTCAACTCGTTCTCGTAGTGAAGAGATCTGGGAAGTTAAGAAATCAACATGGTCCTGAGTGGCGTCGAGGAAGGGTTTTATTTTTCGTAGTTCGACACAAATTGGCGTTTGGCACGTTCATTGAGACGCAGTTTATGTTTCAGGGATGTGAACACTTCCACATGGTTGATGTTGGGTGGAACCTCTGGAGACCTTCCGGCAGGTTAGTTTTGGGAAGGTGTGGAGACAGTGGTTGTGGAAGTGGGAGGAATGAGATCATCAAGGTGAGCAACTTCGGAGCCTTTCGTTGGGGAGGAGGGGGTGATGGGGACCAGGGCTCAAGAAATTCGGTCGCCAATTCGCCAAATGCGAATAAAAAATTGGTACTGGCGACTAAATATTATCTTAGGTAGCCACTGTGGCGAATTTCCTATCCCCTACTTTTGTATAGAATTCGCCAACCGTACATTCTTTTTAGCACCTCGTGAAAAACAAATAGATCGCGGGCTGCATGGTTATTTTCAGGGAAGGTTTTAGCTTCTCACTCACGGTGCTATTATTTACTTATTTAATAACTAATTTAAGTACATAAACTTTTATTTACTATCCGGTTTACCTTTTGTTATTTAAAGAATTCTGATGACTGTAAAACGTTAGTAGCCTAACTTCACTGGACGATCCATAGCAATATTACTTTTTGCGGAGCCCAGTTACTAAGGTCAGCAACGATCAGCAGTGAAAATGTGAAAATCAGAAATCCAGCCCAGTAATGCCGGGAGTTAGTGACCTTAAATTCGTTATATTAAAATTCGAATTAATTTAAGACATAAAACTGAATAAAAATTACAGTAAGGAAAAGCGTTATTTTAATTACTAACTGCTGAATGTGTTGTGTTCGACTCTTGAAACTAGCGGATATCGGAAGGGTGCTCTATATGCTGATAACTGGGAAAAAGCAATCGAGATTAGGTCACTTAAATCGAAATAAAAATATAATTTTCTCTTATATTTTATACTTTGTTAGTGTAACAATAATAATTACTTTTAAGAGCGATTTGTCAACATCCGGTTTGCTTTGCTAGCGTGATCGTTTTGACAAATCCAAGTAACTTGAAGTAAACTAGTTTCAATCGTGCCTGAATGAAATATAGGGGCTGCCACTGAGAGATATTTCTTTAAAAAAGTTTATTCATGGAAATTCACGAATGGAAGCTTATCTACTTAAGTTAAGCCTTTTTTTCCGTACTGGGAATGGGGCAGAAAGGTGTATGAATATGATGGGGGTAATTTTAAGTCACGTGTTCCTTAGCTGAGTGTCTTTAACCAAGTCATG
Organism: Lithobius niger; assembly: GCA_023313725.1. Classification (NCBI taxonomy): domain Eukaryota; kingdom Metazoa; phylum Arthropoda; class Chilopoda; order Lithobiomorpha; family Lithobiidae; genus Lithobius; species Lithobius niger. The sequence continues at coordinate 4,395 of JAHWFP010002369.1, read as the reverse complement.
AGTTGTTAGGGCGGAGGGAATGCAAGCAAAGTAAGCTAAGAAAATTTTTTAACGACCAGTCTTACAATTTTTCGCCTGCATTTAACCACATTTTTGGCTAGACCATGTTTTGAATTACTAGGGAATAGGGATACACTTTTTTTTAGTAGGTGGGGGATGTGAACCTGGAAACCCTCCGGTTTGGCAGCCGATTTGAAATGAAATGCATAATATCCATTTGTTTCATAATTTTCAGTTTTTATGTTTTCTTTCATGCAAGTATGATACTACAATAAATACATCCAAAAACCTTTATCCTTGTTAACAGTTTTTAGTTGTTGGCAATGAACGATTTTAATCAGTTTAAGAAGATTGCTATTATAATTCTGAAAAATGGTAGAATCCCTCCTTGGTTTTTATTGTGTTGTTTTTTTCACATTTTTTACAATAAACTTTACAATACATTTCTTTTTAGAAAAAAGAAATAGAACCGTAGATTCATCGATCGCTACGCCTACATCACAAATGAACTATATGCCCTTTAAAGACTGCACACTACTTTTTAGTATTTTACCGGCTTTTTCATTATTAAAGTTTCCCTTTTTCGTTATTAAAAAAAACCTCCTGCTTTGTGGTCAGTTTTGGTTAAAAAAAAAGTAAATCCTCATCCCTCATGTCTTGACAAATATTTTTGCCAGAGTAACTTTTTTTTTGGGGGGGGGGGGTTATCAACTAAAAATATTGATTAGGAGCCAACTTGGCACCTAATTTTTTATGATTTCTTGAGCCCTGATGGGGACGTCATCAGCCATTAAATCTTGAGACCTCAGAGGAGGGGAAATGTCCTCCCCTAAAGGTGAAGAGGGGCTATCGAAGCCTGGAGACAAGGTGATCACAGGTGTGGCTTGTTTCACAGGGGAATCGTCCTGCGGAGAGGAATTCCCATCAGACGCATCGGGGGAGGGTACAGCCGAAGAATGGTCAACTGGTTCCCCAAGCCAGGGAGGCGTGGGATGCCGGAGAACTGAACGATGAGGTTGGAGACGACTTCCCAGGTGTTTTCGGTAAGGTTTGACGTGCATTTTTCCTCAGGATTGATATTAGCAGGGGGGATGAATCCGGGCGAGAGGTAGGAGGAGACGTGGTAAGTTTGATAGCTTGTTCTTCTTTGATTTTCTTTAAAAGATGCGATCTTTGGTTACGATGTTTTTTTTGTAGTGCAGAGGCTTGATACGTTGCGGCAATGATACGCCATTCAGCTAGAGGAATTGTAATGCAAATTGGACAGGGCACATTGTAAAAGTCACATTTCCGGTGAAACTGGCACACCATTCGATGATGATCGTGGAGTGCAGGATTGCGAAGGCCAGGGCACGAGCATGAGCCAGGATCTGCAATAATCGGAAGTCTCCCTAGGAATGGGTCCTTCCCGGAAAATCTTTGTGCTTGTTTGATTTTTACCATGGCGAGAGTGATGGGTCCTAGAGAACGCTAAGCAGGTGGTAACAGAGACGCAATCTTGAAGGCGGGAAACCGGAAGCGACAGCAAGGTAAGGGAGCCTCGGTTTGAGGCTATAGACTTCCGGTCGCGAGTGGGAGTGGAGTAGGTCAGCAGCAGGGAGCCGAGACGACGGCTGTCAGAGAGAAGGCATGGAGACACGCCGGACCAGGCGCGCGTGATAGGCGACGGACTTCGGAACGAAGGACAGAAGCAGCTGGTTTAAGGGTCGGTCGGGAGAGGGCTTGAGCCGGACCAGGACGACAAACGAAGGCGTGAGGCACTGTGGTAGACTGTGGCATGTCAAGGAAGGATGACAGACGGCCCGTCTTGAGGGGAGGCGACAGTGGCCAGCGTGAGCGAGCTGCGGCATGGCGCGCGATAGACGTTAGCAGAGTGGGGCCAGAACGGAACGACAAGGTGGATTGGGCACATGATCGCATCTGTAAGACCGACAGCCGGCTGGAACGATCAGCGGTGGGTCGCAGAACTAGTGGGTGTCCGGACGAAGGGGCAGAAGGGTCATTGCTCGTTGGGAAGAGCGACAGGTGCAAGGACCAGCATGGTCTGGTGATGCCAAGAAAGACACCCACATAATTCGGTAACGGGGCATCCTGGAATGAAGGGGTGCAAGCTTGAGCTTAGATCAAGTTAGGATCAGATGGTCGAAGAGTGGGACGATTCCGGAACCTACGGGGGGCCCCGACGATCCTAACGGGCCGCGCAGAAGGCGTCTGCGGGCGTAAGGGCTGCGATGGCTTCGTTCCGGTGTCGGGACGGTGGTGGGGCTAAGCTCAGCCAGGATATACTGACGATTTTGAGTGGGGTGGATCCGGCAGCAACAAGAAGAGCCCACAGCAACATCAGCATAGGTGGAAACCTGTGGAACGGCGTAGAAATTATGGTGGCAAGAAGACAACTCGTCCAAAGGTGGAGGTAAGGGTCCCGGAGCAGGATGGCTGTCCCCAACGGATGACAGCGGACGTATCCGGGAAACGGCGGGGAGAGTTAGGACCTCAGTACACCGGACACGAGGCGAAAGGGGTGTTGTCGTATGGAGCGGAAAAGGGATGGCGACTTTATTCCGTGTGGATGACGCTGGAAGGCGAGGCGACCGTGTCGTACGGACCTGACCAGGTTGAGCGAGGGCCAGACGGTTCCAGTGTGGGGCGATCACGGGAAACAACGGGAGGGAGCCACGACGACTTCGTTCCATGTGGATGACATCGAAGACGATGCGTCTGTGTCGAACGGACTTGACCAGGTTGGCGAGGGCCTGATGAGAGGGAGCCACGGCGGCTTCATCTCCTGTGGACGGCACCGTCGAAATGTGGTAGTGTCGCACGGGGCAGGATGAGGACCTGGGCGGTTCTAGAGCAGAGCGGTCCCGGGAGGCAACGGGAGGGGCCCGCAACGACTACATTTCACGTGGGTGGCACCTGAAGACGATGCTTGGCCAGGTTGAACGAGGGCCAGACGGTTGAAGTGTGGGGCGATCCCGGGAAACAACAGGAGGGAGCCACGGCGACTTCAATCCATGTGAATGACGCTGAAAGGCGAAGCGACCGTGTCGTGCGGACACAACCAGGTTGAGCGAGGGTCAGATGGTTCAAGTGTGGGACGGTCCCGGGAAACAACACGAGGGAGCCACGACGACTTCGTTCCATGTGGACGACACCAAGACGATGCGTCTGTGTCGAACGGACAGACCAGGTTGGCAAGGCTTGATGGGAGGGAGCCACGGCGGCTTGTTCTCTTGTGGATGGCACCGTACGAAAGTCGATGGTGTTGCACGGGGTAGGATGAGGACCAGGGCGGTTTTAGTGAGGTGAACCCGGGAAGAAACAGGGTGGAGCCACGGTGAATTCATTCCATATGGACGACACACGTAGACGATGCGTCGTGTCGAACAGACTTGGCCAGGTTGAACACAGGCCAGACGGTTCAAGTGTGGGGCGATACCGGAAAACAACGGGAGGGAGCCACGGTGACTTCATTTCTAGTGGATGATACCGGACGAAGGTTGTAGTGTCGCACGGGGTAGACCAAGGTGGATGAAGACCTGGCGGTTCAAGTGTGGAGCGATCCCGGGAGACAACGGGAGGGAGCCATGACGACTTCAATTCCAGTGGATGATACCGGACGAAGGTTGTAGTGTCGCACGGGGTAGGCCAAGGTGTTTGAGGACCTGGCGGTTCAAGTGTGGAGCGATCCTGGGAGACAACGGGAGGGAGCCACGACGACTTCAATTCCACTGGGCGACACCGGCTGGTAGGAGCAGCAGTGTCGTCCGGGAGAGACCAGGCAAGAAGAAGGATAGGCAGCAGCCGCGACGGCGGCTTGAGACAAAAAGGTAGGAAACCCACTAGTGTTTCCATTCTTATAGGGAGGATCGCGCATGCGCGATCGGGTGGCTGAGGCGGCCAACATTCACTGAAGTCTCAAGGCAATGGCAGCATAGTTGAGGCAACAATCTATAATTGACAGGTATTGTACTTTGCAGCATAAAGAGAGGCAGATTTTTGTGCGGTCAGGTTTATGTTTTAAAAGTTTCTTTGTCATATTAATGTGTGGGAGAGGCAGAAAATAAATCGCCAACAATGCCTCATTAGTGTTTTGTTTTAATTCACAGACGTCTTAGCAATGATCAGCTTCATGCACCGCAAGTTTAAAATGATTGTTAAAGCAATTGTTTAAGTACTTAAAAGTGCTTATGCTGTTGATTCCTACAATCTTGTTATGTAGATCATCTTAATAACTAGCTGGACAGTGGATAGAGTCTCCTGGTCTTAGCCTCCCTCAGTGTTTGGTCTTCTTAGAAAAGTAAATCGTGTATGAACTATTTCATCATATCAGGCTGCCAATTTCGAGTCCCGTGGGCCCTTCCCCGGCCTCCCACAGACACCTTGCCACCCCAC